>JAQGAC010002273.1:0-10784 GCA_034696585.1 Isotomurus maculatus
TTAAGCAAATTTAAAAAAAAATCTATCGACACGTTCGCGAGTTACACGTTACCCCCCCTGGCCACACCCCCTGAGGGAGGAGTGACCCAAAACTTCACAGACAGGTCAAGGGGCACCTAATGAACATTAATATGTCGAAGAAAGTCCAAAACTCAACAATGGATTTTTGGACCTTACCTATTTTTTTCAAATAGGCTCGTAGTGAAATTGTCTTGTTAGCTTTGATGGTGAGCGTAGTTCAGTGGAAAACCATCCAGTCCCCATGCAACTTAACGTACGTAGAAAACGAATAAATGGTTTTTGCAGTTATTATAGCTTCCAAGAATGTCAAATCTACTCGCATTGGACACTGCAGAAAGGTTAGTGACAAGTATTTAAGAATGGTTAAACACAAGTTTTATGTCTCAAGAATTACGTTTATTACGAATTGAATGAGCTCTCTGCATGCAACGCTATTATTACTCATTTGTTGAGTTGTAATTGTGGAAAATATGTCTGAATTGCTTGTTTCGTTACTTGTTGCTGAATTAGTTATTTTTTTCGTAATGATTAGTCTTTTCCAAAGGACAAGATGAAAACGTTTCTCTACCTATTGTCTGTTGATTCGATTGGTCAATTAATAACTTTAATGTAACTACAAAGAACGTCCCAATTACGAGTGAATAAATCTGAGCAGAACTTGACCGTATTTTTATCTTCCGCAAGATTACGGAATTCATCGTTTTATCATTTTCTAAAAGTTAAGTTTTATGATATTTTCTTAATGTCAAATTGAATCACTTGTTAGAGAATTCAAACATCTGAGGGAAGCTTCAACGTCATCCCCTGATGAAATTCTCAGGTTAGTGTTGTATATACTTTGATATCATCTGGATATATTTTCATATGTACATACAATCGAAGTCCGCTTGACTTTGATGCTATTACAACGCGTCAAATATTTCAGCATAGACAAAATAAAATGCAAGAAACATACACATGCTTCAAGAGCTGTATTTACTAAAACACTTTACGATTAATTTATTTTGATATAACGTTATGAGCGTAAAATGAATAAGATACTCATCCAATGCAGGTAACGAGTGTTGAGCTCACAAAGTTTTAATTGATGGCTCGATAAAGATATTAATAAATAACATACGTTTCCTTACAAGTATGCCAAGTTGATGAGTATGTCAAACAAGCATGATTAATTTTTCGTCGACGATTATTCAATACACTTTATACTCCTTATCCCAACAACACGAAGTTGTCCAAGAATATACCCCTCATTCATTCACTATCAGCATTACGACGAATGAAGACGATTACAAGCTTTTCTAAAGACACTTATTGCTCGATGTTTTGCAGAGTATTTCTCACATAAATATCTTTCTAATAATATAACCCCGATTCACAATATTTATTGAAAATACAAGGCACCGGCACCGGCGTGCTCTGTTAGTAACATTCTATCATAAAAACACGCGTTTTTGGAACTCATTGATGAACAAGGCATTGAAAGCTTTAAAGTATTGGAGTTTAAATTAAGAAAAATTTCCGAAATTGCATATAGAATTAGCCTAAGTGCTTTTGGATTACAGGACCATGCAAAATGTAATGGAGATGATAAGATACACAATTATTCAGACTAGTTTAGAGTAGTTTCGAACGAAAATCTTTCCACAGTTGATTATCGTCCATGGATTGTGTTTTGAAAATAATAAAATCAAAGCAAGAATTTCAGTGGCTTATATATATGTTTTTTCGAAACCGTTGGAAGGTTATAATTTTCATGACGGAAGAAGTGATTTCAAAGGCAACGATTTTATGAAGCTGAAAATCGATTTGAGAAGCTCTGCCTGTTGTAAGATTTGGTGCTTATGTGAGGAACATTAGTTTGCGTGAGGAATTGACTTACTACTACACTACTGCTGGCAGGACTACAACGAGGCAATAGGAGAATAGGTGGATTGATTTTTTATGTCTACGTGCAAATCCAGCGAATTATGATTTCAGTTTGTTTACTTTATGGAAGTCTTTTGTGTTCTAACTTTTAAGGATAAATCGACTTACATTTACTCCTTCAGGGCGTGGGAAGTGATGTAGCTATTGCGGTTACAAACTGCAAAAATCTTTATTTATTTATTTCATCACATCAGTAAAATTGGGTTTTACTGTACTTTTGGAGTTAACACAAGTTGGAAGTACATTTATTCACCATCGTAGTCATAAGACTAAACAGTGTTTCCTGCTTCGTTCACAACCGAAAATACAACAATCATCACATAGTCACAAAAAACATCAGGTACAAATTCGAGGCATATTAATTGGTTCTTCATCTCTTCGATGCACAATGACTGAACCAAATGGTAAGTGGTAAGGAAACTTACACATATACAATACTTGAATTCCTAAACAGTTTTGAAACATCAATTTGTTTCAATGCTCTTAATGTTTCTAAAAGAATTGTTCCCTACAAAGACATAATCGATTTTAAGGAGGAAATGACTCCCAAAACTAAATTCCTTGGGATTACAAAATTTGCATTGTTTTGGTTTCAATTCGTTTTATTTTTGCTCCAGGGGTATTAACAGCTAAATAAATGTCTGGGTTTCAGTTAATCCTTCAGTTATTATGACCCAGCCGTGTTCTACCAAATCGGGAATGAACGAAGATGAGAAGGATCGCAAGGAAAATGACACTAATCAACAAGGAAATTGCTGTGGAAGATCAGACTCGGGTTGCAATACTTTAACCTGTTGCGTAGGATTCACGCCTTCAATTTTGACTTTCAAAAGTTAGAATAAAGAAGGATCTTAGATTGCTCGACATACCTGTGTATCAGCAAATTAATCTTTCGCTGAGTTTAAAATTTAACATATTTCCAGTTTAATTTAATAGCCGAATCATTACTTTTAAAATAAAAAATTTAGAGTGTTACATAAAACCTATTTGAATCAGTTGTGTCAATAAATAACTTCCAACCATTGGTATGGATAGTTTCTTTTGGCATTACGGCTGTTAATTGTGTTTATTTATCAATTGCTGATCATGGCAAAGTCTTCAACCATTGATTTTTAGTATAGCTTGTAATTCTTCATATGGCGTTGTTTTTATTCAAGTTACTCAACAGGACTTAAAAATGAATCCTTCACAATGTAGAAATACGCAAACGACTTGCTCAGACGCTATTCTCTCGGGATTAATATTTACGACGGAATATATGAAGAAGGTATTTGGTTCCGTTCTTGAATTTTGTCTCAATTTAGAACCTAAGGCATGTGGCAGGCAAAAGTAGTACATGAACAACATACGCGGGTTTTCAAAACCGGGATATTTTGGTTTATGAGTTTGGTTTATCTTTTGGCAAGTATAGCCGAACCAAATAATTGCTATTTAAAAGCTTTAGGTTTTATTCAGTGAATTGTACCGAACCACCGAAGTAATAAAAACTTTCTAGAAACAGCGATGCAAGTTTTTTTAGCTGACGTAATAAGATGAAAAGAAAACGGGGGGGTCGCCGTTAGAAATTTAGGCACCAGCCATATAAAGTGCAACTGCAGGGAAACAGGCAGAAATAGATCAATGGTGTTGATACATATCCCGTGTCGATTCAATCTTTTGGACGATGCTGCCATACATTATGAAACATCGATGTCTGTGCTGTCATGGAAGAACATGAACTAATTCGAACTTCTGTGCTCTGATAAATGTAGAACAATGCTCATTTTAAACCGGGTAATATTTGGCTTATAGGAGTACGTAATGTGTCCGGCCGTCTGTCCGTCTTTTATGTGTCGCCAATTGCTCAAAAACTGATGAAGCTACGGCCACCAAAATTTACAATGTGTTAGAAAAAGCGATGCCATTTTGTCTTTTGGACACAAAAATCTACTATCATGCTTAACACACCCATGGCAAGTCCCATCGTGCAGAATTTGCTTAATTCTTGAAAACGATGCAGCTCATATGTTTTACAACCTTTGGCGAATATGTGAGTGTAAGAGTGAGCGGAGGTGCAAAAATCAGGTCAGGGAGTGGGAATCGAACCCAGTTCCCCTGATTACCGGTCAGGTGCTCAACCAACTGAGCTACCCCGGCCTGCTATTGCTATCCTCATCTCTATTACTCACTTCGACTGTCTTTGACTGCCATGGTCAATATCTACAGCTGGAGAGGATAGAAGCCGAAAGATCCCCCACTCCAGCTGTCTTCCAGGATATCTACAGGCTGTCATACTGCCGTGTCACAAACCAAATGAGAAAATCTTTTTTGCAGGCATGGAAGACATTGCTCCTGGTAAATTTAGACCTTTCACTGGATATGAAGATGCAATACTAGTTCTAGAAACCCCACTTAAGCACGTTTCTAAGCAGCACCTTAAAATTTATTCGGGGCAGATCTTAGCAAGGGTATATCCGATTCCGTTCAAATTTTGAACAAAAGGACCTTTGCATAGTTTATTGTGTCTATCTAAATTGGAGTATGCTATGTTAACTCAGACGACCGTGCGGGGTGATTAAGTATTTTCTGAAATGGGATTATTTTCACATAACGTGCAGTAGATTTGTTAAGAAAAAGCTTAGGGACATGCGATTGTAAAGGATTATTGAAGTAACGATTGCACTTAAGTAAGGCTGTCTGGTCTTTCCCCAAACCCTTAGCAACAACTAATTAAACAAGTTTAACTTAATTTCTAAGGAAATCGGGGAAAAAGGGAAATGCCCGTCGTGTAAATGATTTTAATTTTAACCTTAAAATATCAAGCCGTTTTATATGACGTCAAGAGGCACATTATTTTCTTCTTTAAATAGATTAAGTTTATTGAAGCTGGAAAAAACCTCTCTTATGCGGAATACTTGTTTACAATTTGAGAAAAACCTACACCGAGCAGATTCAAAAATCCCATATAATTGAGTTTAGTTGCAGGATCGTAGAGTTTTTAAGTACGACGATTACGTGAACGTATCGTTATTCAAGCATTGCTCTACCGCACTCCTAGTTGCATTAGAAACAAAGCCAAACTTAATTTAATTCTACCAACGGTTTAGGAATCGTTAAGCATTCTTACCTTCTCAGCAATTCTAAAAAATAATGCATTATAAGTACAGTTATAGTTAGTTTGAAAAACATTGCGCGTCGAATTATGGGAGTTAGTTTGAATATTAACTTATCATCCTGCACGGCCCAATATTTTAAACTTACAAAAAACCCAATTTTTGGTAGCGAATCCAATGTAAAGCAGATTGTCGAAGCCAAGATAGTTAAATTGTTTCGTAGGATAAAAAAGAATTATGTACCCAAAAACAACTTGAATACTTGATTCTGCAGATATTTCTTCGTTAAAGTTGACCTTGTGTCAAAATTTACTGACAATGAGCAAATTAACTTACGCCGTCAACAGTCTGACTGAGGAATTGTGTGTTCCTGTCACCCCAAATTATCTGGGCTAGTACTTGGTTTTCCTTAACAGGGATTTTCAAGCAAAAAACCAAATACGACAGTCTGGAGCAAAAAAAAGACTTGTTATATTTAACCTGTTTGTATATGCGGTCAACTCAATGCTTCAGTAAGGCAGACAATAGCTGACAGACTTTAAAATTATCCACCTTCGTCATTCAGGGTATAAATATTTCTCACTCAGGGAGTTCGCAATTGAATTTTTGTTCGTCGTCAAGCGAAGTAAGATATTACACAACTCTTTGCTCAATATTAGATTTTACGTTCATCTTCCACGATCGCAACAACTGCAGGTACGAGACAACTATTTTCTTATTTCATAGCCAACTCCTTCTTCATTTATTAACTTCGACAATTGCATTACAATTCTTTTTCCATAAATATACATTTGTAATAAAATTGAAACTATTGAAAATATTAACACATCTAGTTAGATTTGTGAGGGCCTTACATTATAATCACCGGTCGCAAAAAAAGTTTGAACGTTATTAATGCAATAAAACAATTGAAAATTCTAAACCAATGTACTTCATGGTATTTTCCTTCCATTCCTGAATACTATGGAAGTTGGAAAACTATGAAAGTTATGGCTCGCAACGTAGTTTCGGTTTGAATCTTATGTACTGCTTTGTGTACTGTCCAAACTGTTCAACACCTGGACAGTTTGAAAAACTGGCCTACGAATTGTGAAACCACATTCACTTGTTCACACGTGCTATGTTTATCTGGAGCTTCAGATAGCGTTTTATCTCTTTTCACGTCCTTATCTCCGTATCTCCGTTCGTACCTCGACGACTAACTAGCCCCATCTTTATTATATTTTCAAGCTGGACGGGATTTGAGCGTTATCTCCTCCTGAACCACGCAGCCCACGAGAACCGGGAATGTCTCTAATTAAACCTAATTTTATCCTCTTTCCAACGCGAGATTTTCAAGATCCTGAGACTATTGCTTCAGAGTCAAAATAGGACCTTAACGAATTCGCCATACCCACCCCATGTTAACTGGACTTCTCATACCTTCCCATAAGTTCCAGTCTCTCGCATCTCTTTTGCACTCCCATACGTTCCAAGTCTGTAGCATTGCCTTCTAGCATCACCCGCATACCCTGCCGTGTATTCCGATTCTACCGCATCGCCTACACGCATAACCCGCGCTATGTTCTATACCACCCACGCTGTATATTAACCAACCCGCGCTGTAAATTAAAACACACGCACTATATATTTACCCACCTGGGCTATATATTAACCCACCTGCGCTATATATTAACCTACCCGCGCTATACTGCATACTTACCCGCGCTATATACAAAGGGGACCTCAGCCTACACTCAGGGTACTTAAGGCTCTTTTCATGGGACTTAAAAACCACATGCGGGAGAAGATACATACCCGGGACTTTAAGACTACATTAGGGCGACTTAAGGCCACGTCCGGGATAATTTAAGGTTACATCCCTGAGACTTACACCTCCGTTCCCGGGACTTTGAGCTCACATATGAGGGTGCTTATAGCTTACAATTTCAAAAAAACTGTAAGCGGAACCTTTTAGCAGTTTAAAAGATAATTGTATGAGAGCTTAACAAATGTTTGGAATTAATGAGCTCAATGTGAGGAATCTTCGGAGTTGATGGAAATCCCGAGAAAGATTGAAAGAAATGCCGGAATGGGAGTAAATAATAATTCCGAAAAAAGTCATGGGGAAGGATTTGAAGGAGTCCTGGGGAAGGATTTGAAGGGAGTCCTGGGGAAGGATTTGAAGGGAGTCCTGGGGGAGGATTTGAAGGGAGTCCTGTGGAAGGATTTCAAGGGAGTCATGGGGAAGGATTTCAAGGGGTCCTGGGGAAGGATTTCAAGGGAGTCCTGGGGAAGGATTTCAAGGAAGTCCTGGGGAAGGAATTGAAGAGATCCACGATGAAGGATTTGAAGAGAATCATGAAAAAGAAGTTGAAGGGAATCATGAGAAAGAAGTTGACGGGAATCACGGGGAAGGATTTGCAGTGAATCACGGGGAAGGATTTGAAGGGAATCACGGGGAAGGATTTGAAGGGAATCACGGGGAAGGATTTGCAGTGAATCACGGGGAAGGATTTGAAGGGAATCACGGGGAAGGATTTGAAGGGAATCACGGGGAAGGATTTGAAGGGAGTTTTGAGGAAGGACTTGAAGGGAATAATGAGGAAGGAGTTGAAGGGAATCGTAAGCGAGCTTAGATACATTTTTGGGGTGAAAGAACGCATCGGTCTCTGCGGCAGGGCTTACAGGAAATCTGAGACAGGACTGAGAGAACTATGAGACAGGACTGAGGATACCCTGAGTCAGGATTGAAGGGAACTCTGAGGCAGGATTGAAGGTAACTCGGAGGCATTTTTGAACGGAAATCTGACGCAGGGTTGAACAAAAACTCTGATGCAGGATTGAAGGGAAATCTGAGGCAAGACTAAGGGGAACTTTGATTCAGGACTAAAGAGAGTATTGAAGGAACTTTGAGGCAGGACTAAGAGGAGTTTTGAACTTACTTTGTGGCAGGACTAAGGGGAGTTTTGAACTAGGACTAAGGGAAGTATTGAAGGAACTCTGAGGCAAAACTAAAGGGGAATTCTCAGGCAGGACTAAGGGCAACTCTGAGGCAGGACTAAGGGCAACTCTGAGGCAGGACTAAGGGCAACTCTGAGGCAGGACTAAGAGCAACTCTGAGGGAGGACTAAGGGCAACTCTGAGGCGGTACTAAGGAGAATTCTCAGGCAGGACTTAGGGGACTTCTGAGGCAGTTCTAAGGGGAACTCTTAGGCAGAATTGAAGGGAAGTCTGACGTTCAAAAAGATGAACTGTTAGTAAAATAATTAAATCAATTTTGAAGAAAGTTTTAGCACTCCGTCTGGAGAAGCGAATGACTATATACATAAGTCAAAGCATTTTTCTGTCGAAAATTAAAAATTGTTGGAAAAATCCCGGAGTCCGAATTGTATTTAATCTATTTTATATAATGGGATTCCCTTAAAATAAATTCCATTGATACCAATGGGCAGCCACCTAGTATGGAATAAATCTAGGGAGTAATCTAACCGACAGGTCCAATATGACTCAGCCGCGGATTCCTGGACCTAGACTCTCACCACGCTGTAGAGACGACAACGTGGCAAAGCTAAATTAAAAAGGGACAAATTAATGCGCTCTGCAATTCTTCGAAAACTCCGTTTATTTATTAGACAAGCCATCGGTGCCCGTGGAACGGGCATAGCTTTTTCAAAACCTAAACCTTTGCATTATGTCATTGAAAATCGAATTGTTAGCCATCGTTTAAGAGAATTCTTTGTGAACACTGACTTTTTGTTCAGGACCCTAACGTCTTGAAGTATTGCATTCAATAACCTCTGGTTAGGTACCTAACATATGAGAGACATCAACTTCTTGCGAGAAACACGTAAAAGTTTTGGTGCCAACCCCAACGTTTTCTTACTGCAATATCTCTTTGGGGACATATGCATTTCGTTGGGAACCCAAAGTCTCTTGGTGTACCAAAGCATCTCGTTGCGAACACAAACGCCTCATTGCGGATACAAAAGTCCCTTTGGGAACCCACACCTCCCGTTGGGAACCCATACGTGTTGGGAACCCATACATCTCGTCAGCACCCCGTACGTCTCGTTAGGAACCCATTTGTCCCGTTGGAAACCCATACGTCTCGTTAGGAACCCATTCGTCTCGTTGGGAACCCATACGTCTCGGAGGGAACCCATACGTCTCGTTAGGAACCCACACGTCTCGTTGGGAACCCATATGTCTATTTGGGAACCCATACGTCTCTTCGGCCCCCCATGCGTCTCGTCAGCACACCGTGCGTCTCGTTGGGAACCCAAAAGTCTCGTTATGATTCGATACGTCTCGTTATGAACCCGTACGTCTCGTTGGCAACCCATGCGTCTCTTTAGGAAGCCATACGTCTCGTCGGCAACCCATGCGTCTCTTTAGGAACCCATACGTCTCGTTAGGAACCCATACGTCTCGTCGGCAACACATACGTCTCGTTGGGAACTCATACGTATCATGTAGAACCCGTACGTCTCGTTGGGTACCCATACATCTCGTTGGGTACCCATACGTCTCGTCAGTAACCCATGCGTCTCGTTGGGAACCCATACGTCTCGTCGGTTACCCACATGTCTCGTTGGGAACCCATAGGTCTCGTCGGCAACCCAAGCGTCTTGTTGGGAACCCATTGGTCTCTTCGGCACCCCGTACGTCTCGTTGGGAACCCATAGGTCTCGTCGGTAACCTATGCGTCTTGTTGGGAAGCCATACGTCTCTTCGGCACCCAGGAAGTCTCGTTGGGAACCCATACGTATCAATGAGAACCCATACGTCTCGTTGGGAACCCAAACGTCTCGTCGGCACCCCGTGCGTCTCGTTGGGAACCCATACGTCTCGGTATGATTCCATACGTCTCGTTAGAAACCCGTACGTCTCGTCGGCAACCGATGCGTCTCTTTGGGGACCCCTTACGTCTCGTCCGCACCCCGTACGTCTCGTTGGGAACCCATTTGTCTTGTAAAAACCCATGTCTCTCGTTGGGAACCCATTTTTCTCGTAGGGAACCCATGTCTCTCGGGTTGGGAACCCTTTATTTTTCTTAAGAATGCAAATGTCCCGTTTGGAACTCCTAACAATTCAAACGTCCCGTGCTATTTGGAAATTCCAACGTCCCTGAAGGCTCGCTGGGAACCCTAACGTCTCATCGGAAACCCAAACTTCTCGTTGAGAACCGTAATGTCGCGCTGGGAACCCTAACGTCTCTTTGGCAAGCCTCAAGTCTTGCTGACAACCCTAAAGTTTTGCCGGACACCCTGACGTCTCGTTGGGAACCCAAACGTCCCTGCCTTGTGATCCCAAAATCTCCAAGAGAATCCGAAACTTATTCTAAACCATCATCAAACCAAACTACCCGTTGCAAACCCAAACGTCCTGTTGGGAAACCAAAAACCAAACGTCTCGTTCGGAATTCTAACGTCTCGTTGAGAAACCAAACGTCTCGTTGGGAAATCAAACATTTCGTTAAGAAACCAAACGTCTCTTTGGGAAACCAAACGTCTCGTTGGGAACCCTAACGTCTCGTTGGTAAACCAAACGTCTAGTTGGGAAACCAAACGTCTCGTTGAGAAAGAAAACGTCTCGTTGAGAAATAAAACGTCTCGTTGGGAAACCAAACGTCTCGTTGGGAAACCAAACGTCTCGTTGGGAAAACAAACGTCTTGTTGGTAAACCAAACGTCTCGTTGGAAACCCTAACGTCTCGTTGGGAACCCTAACGTCTCGTTGGGAACCCTAACGTCTCGTTGGGAAC
>JAQGAC010002274.1:0-10780 GCA_034696585.1 Isotomurus maculatus
CCTCCGTCTGCCCTCACCACTTCACTCGAATACGAAGTGAAAATGCTTGAACTCCTGGTGACGGTGAATCTGAGTTTTAATTTGGGGTGATCATCTGCAGATGGGGAAGTCCGCATCGTTAGTGTCACCAGAATGATATTCCCTCTTGCCTTTCTTTCGGTCGTCCAATTCCCCTGGGAGCTGTTCAATGGAAATTCATAAATTGTGCAACTTCAGCTTTGTTTGCGACTTACCCGTTGTACAAGTGATGACTTCCAGTGTCACTCCGGATTGTGAGATGGGCGTTTTGGCCCAACTGGTTCTCCTCCATCACAAAACGGGCGTCGGAAATATAATTCCTCTCGTCGTGTTGCAGGACCCAAATTTTACGCAGAACATCAGAATTCGCTCCTCCGTCGAATTCAATCGTCCCGGAGTTCACGTTAACTTCCTCAACTATCACGCGAGTCCGAATCTGTGGCGAAAAATATTCAAGTGTTTCTTTTCATAACTTCACCCCTACTTGTCTGAAAATGATTACTAAATGGAGGCTGTGAACTTTCGTTTAACTGGCGTACCTTAGGAGTCGTTTGTACGGCGGTGATGATGATTTCAGTTTTGTTCTCCATCATTGAAGAAACGGCAAGTGTTGCAGATTTTGCAGTTTGATTTATTTTGTCACAGAGGTTTGAAAACGACTGAAAATATCAACGAGTTATTTCAAAAACCTTTGTATTTGTGTTACAGTGCCGTCCATTCAATTTCATTTAAGGCTAAAAATCTCACTTACGCGTAAAACTTCGTCGTGTTTCGTTCGAGTGTTTTCCGACTGACTCGCAACTTCCGAAGAATCTTTGACTCGACCTTCTTCAGATTTTGGTTGAGTAACTCAGACATATTTAAAACCAACCTGTCCACCTAAAACGGAACGAGGTGGTTTTATTTCTAAACTCATTAATTGTTACACAGTGCACAATTTATATAAGCCACAATCTCACCTGAGTCAGTTTATTTTGGTAGGCATCAACCTTCTCATTAAGTCTCTCAAGTTCCGATAGAATCTTGGAATGGCTTTCAAGCAGCTTTTGATTGAAGGAGTCCTCAAGTCTCTTCAAGTATTTATCAATCTGCAACACACGAATCAGCAACTTAGCCGGTAAATAATTAATTACACTTTAAGTATTCGTAAAACGAACCTCTGCCTTGAGGACTTGCCGTGTTTCTTTGCCGTCCTCAACAATAAATTCCTTCGTCTTCTCATCCAGACTGTCGCCACACTCCTGGAAACGCTAGGTTATTAAAAAAAATCTAATTTGATAATTTTACTTTGGAACTTACATTTGATTCTGCGTGTGCCGTGCCGAGAGTGAGAAGAAAGAAGAGGAGAGCTTTAACAGTCTCGTCCATTCTGCTTGAATGGTCAAATGACACTGAGTCTGTTTTTCTCCCAGTTGAGAAGGCTTGACATAACAAATGATGACAGTCGTCAGGCTTACGAGGAAAGAAGGAAGCAATTTTACCATTTCATTTAATCTGTTCGTTGAGTCAAACTGACCTCGTTTATTCATTTGATGTTAAGTAAAAGTATCAAAAGAAGCAGATTATTGTGAATTAGGAAATACATGGATTGAACGAATTAACTTCCTTATGGGGCAGATAGTGGAATACGCGGAAGTCAGCCTCTTCAGGGTTTAAGGTTATCATCTGTTTAACTGGAGTCCAAAGACGTCACCCAATTGGAGTCTCTCTTTCTATTGACCTGGCTCCAAGTAGCAACTTCCTATTAAAAATTGGATGAAGAAGAAATATGTTGAAATTATTTCCTCATCAGAGTTAAATGCTTATGAAATCGTAAAGGGTAATAAGAGTTTTATGATAGTCGTGTTATCAGAACTGTCAGATGTTATAAAAACTCTGAATATTCTTTACAAGAATACAGACGACCTAAGGTGAAAGTTAGAAAACTCCACAATATCTTGGAACTGTTCATCACTTACTCTACTCATGTTGAAAGTGAAAAAGTAAGAGTTATCCTACTTTTATTTCTTTGTGATGGATTTTAGAATCATGCTCAATTGTGTTAAAAATACTTAATGGGTCCTTGCGTGGGAGTAATGTATGGTGCTCGTATAAAATTTTGTAAATTCAAGCTATTACCATTATATTGAATATCGAATAGGATCTGAATTCAAGTGTCATTCAAACCGTTTTTACACTCCTTCCGATTTTTGGAACGGAGTTTTGGCAACCACCACCCACTTAAAAAACCCCCCAAAAAACATTTCAATATCTTTGGCACCCACTGCATAAAACATCCAAGAACACGTGTAATATGTGCTTAATATTGCAGTACTTTTACAGCTGTAAAAGCTGAAGTTGTTAGAGCTGAAGAATTATGCGTTCGTTGCGTCAAAAATAAAGAATACGAAATTTTCAGTTAAATATTCTTGCCTATAAGGATTTTATCATCAACAATCAACAGTCCAACAAACAGTTACAATGATGCACCTACGTTGAAAAAGTGTCCTTTTGCACCACTCAATTATTTTGTAGTCTTAAATACTTTGCTTTGAGTATTTTGCGAACTTTAGGTGTATTTTCTTCTTCAAAAGTTTCTAATTTGTTATTAGTCAAGTTAATGCTTTTGAGATTAGTATTTTCATGAAAAAGAACATTGAAATTGAATGTTGAAATTAACTCTAAATTGAAGATACTACACTAATCCAAATGAAGACAAGTTCAGTCTGGTAATCAAGTTGATATGGATAATCAAGGTTCCATTTTTGGGACAAATAGAGAAGCCTGATAATTAGTTCACATAACAAATTACGATTGGCAAAATATATTGAATAGCCAGCACCGATTTCATATAAACGATTTAACCCAACTCAATATATTGCTAAATATTTTTGAATTTATGTCACATGTCGTTTTCGGAGATTTGGGGGGATATTCTGCTGTTGGAAATTTTATTGCGTTTCGATTTTTTGGAACTAACTCAATAAAATGTGGATGCAAACCTCGAATATTATTTTCGAGAAATTATATTTGATTATTAGTAAGACTTATTAGAATGTGGAATTGGTCACTGCTTTATTCCAGAACTCATTCTTCAAATTCAACTCACAGGTTATTTAAAAAGAGAACAGCTCTGAGGAATTTCCGAGCGAGCTCTCCTTGTGCGTCGACTTCGTCGAAATTGTCTGTTCCCACTCCAATTAGAGTCGACCTAGGCGGGCAATTTTGGAGAGTCGGATGGATCGCGCCGCACTGCGGAGACCGTGAAGACTTGGGAGTCACTACAGGCGATGCTGCGTTTGGAAGATGCTGGCCTCTGGACGGCTGAGGTTCTCACGATTGACAAATTCTGATAGCTCCGATCTGAAGTCAACCCGTCGGTCGTTGACATTTCGAAAAGGAGCCTTAGCGTCGGTGACCTTCTTTGGGAGAGGAGTTACGTCCCGAAAGATAAAACGCAGAGATGCGTGCTGCCTTCAAGTCCGTCCGCGCTTCCTCAGAAGGCTGTGAACTTTCCCGCGCCGAAATTACCCCTTTTTATGTGTTCACAACAACTGGTTAACTCTCTCTGCTTACCCCACGTCTCCTGAAGGTCCTACGGGAGCAGGTGTGAGCGCCGAGTTCAAACAAACCAGCGACGGCACGCGATTGAGCAAATAGGGAATGTACGAGCTTCGAAAGAACATGCAAAACCTTTCCCCGTCGAAATAGCCCCCTCCTCGTCCTCTGCGCATAGAAAGCCTCTTCAGTCTTCAATCCTCACCCACGTCCCCCGCAAGCGAGCGCCCCAATCGACTGCTCCTCCTCCATGGAAAAGTCCGCTTAGTTCTGGAGCAGCGAAGTCTTCTGCTCTCCTCCTCCCAAGATTCCAGAACCGCCCTCGCCGCCATCGGATAAGCCAACAACAACTGCTACCCACAGACACAGAGCATCCCTTCAGGGCTCATTTAATTTATTTGACTGAATAGCTCATTTAAGTTTATTTCATACCCAAAGAGGAATTACGACATTACAAAAGGGGGTGACGGGGGCTACAGAGTTGATTAGAGGGGCGAAAAGGGAGGACACAGTTCAGATGGGGGGATGAGTTTAGAGAAGGAAATTTAAATTACGTCGTTTGCTAGTGACCCGTGTGGGAGTTCCGTTTTATACACTGCCAGACGTGTTCATTAGTTAAGGTAACCACACACTGGGATATTTTTATTAACATGCAAATACTATTGTGTTTCACATTAGCTTTGATTGCATTTGTATCTTCACTCTAGACTGCTCAATTCGTACATAAGATTCCAATATTTTAATGATTTTTACTCAAATATTTACCTACCTATATAAAATTACAGATGCCCGACACAACTTAGCTTTACAGGATAATGTATATTCTCTAGTGAAGCTTACATTTTTTCCAACATTCAGTCATACAAGCTTTTGAAAGCAATTGTGCGTTAATTTGCCATCTTGCGACAGTAATTTTAATAGCTATAAAGAAATATTCAATCGCAAAAAAACCAATTGAACAGATAGTTAGAAAACTCCACATAAAAAAAACATTGGCAGTGTCTTTCAAAAGAACAGTTGTCACGTGTTCGGTTTTCTGGTAATAATTATATCCCCTGTATTTCATTATGTCAACTAGTATGAAGTTTACCCCATTTAAGCTTAATCTTTCCCATAAGGTTAACAGTCCAAATTTTAGAAATGATTTCACAGATTCAACAAGCTCATCTGCGATTGGATTATCTGCTGCAAGAATTCTCAGTCGTGCATAAGGAGCTTTTTTCACTTGTAAACAATCTATGCCCTTTCCTGAATCAAAACGAGCAAACTCAAAAATTAACTTCTGCAGTAACAGATCTAACGGTAACAGTAATCCATACTTTCGTAATGTGTTTTGAACATCTTTCATAAAATTAAGGCCGAAACCAACTTTTAGATCCTCTAACTCACATATTTTGTGGAATGGAAACTTACGGCGGTGCTGGGTGTCTACGTAATGCTCTAAGTTTTTGCACGTTTCTGTGTAGTTTGTCGACCTCTGGCTAAAGGAAACTCTCTCGTGTTGCCTATATTGAATTATTTTATACTTAAGCAAAAGCAACTGAGTTAAATTTTCAACCGATGTAGGAGTTGAGGTAACAATCATACCAACCTGCAGTTCCTGTCGGTACAACCAAGAAACGGTTATCACTCCCCAGTAAAAAACCAAAGAACAAATGCAAACCACTTTCGGGCTTTGGTCCACAAACATCCTTGCAATTGAACAACCGAATTTACATGTAATTTTTAAACATTCATGATTCAACTGCCTTTGCGACTTAAAGCCGAATGCTAAAGACATTAATATGCAGCAAACAAAAAGCAAGCACCAGACATTAATATGAAAGGAGGAGACTAGATTATAAAATGAGATGTTTTTTTTAGGGTGGCTTTTTTGGCAGTAAACTATCTTCGCCTGAACATCATGAAAATATTGAATCATGTTTGTTTCACCCAAAGAAAAGTTAAGGTTGTCGGTCATTTCTAAGTAGGGGTTATTCCTATGAGCATAGCTTTCATGTTGTTCGTAGGAAAAATTATGTATGTTTACCAAATGGCTGCACAAAATCTCTTCCAAATTACAAAATTGGAAAACGCCTATAGGCGTCCGCCTTTTCCACACGTTTTTTAAGCAGTCTAGATTATCCTCTACTCCGACATTGCCAAAAAGGGTTAGTCTACGGGCAATGTTATGTATGTATTTAGGTCGATGAGGCTGATTTAAGATATTGTCCAGTTCAACGCCTTTCAAACAATGAGTATACCTCCAATCACCCATCGCAAAAAAATACAAGTCTCGACATCCTAACTTATTAGTTCCGATGAAATGATAAAATAGCCGAACAGGCAGAGAAGCGGCAGAAATCACCCACCAGTCGCTTTGAAAATGGCTCACAATGATGAAAGTTGAATACTCGTATGTTCTTCTAGCGTACACATTTTTACGTATATAATTACTCCTGAGAGCCTGAGTTTCCTTTGATCGGTTGTACCATTCCACGTAAGATATCATTATATTCACTGAAAATGCTTCGTAAAATCTAATCGAATGTTGAACAGGGGTTAAGGAATTATTGTACCAAACAGCAGATGTCACAGTGAACAACAAAGTACTGTTTTTCATGTCCATTAGAGCTTCAAAGGTTGTGCTTAGGTTTTTATCGTTTGTAAGACGATACACATGAGCAACACAAGTTTTGTTTCTAGGATGCTGGGGTATTTTGTACGTCTCAACAGCTTCTGCCGAAGAGTGGGCGATACCAATTATTTGAGGTGTCAATGCTGCCATGAATATTGCCACGAATTTAAAATCCATTGCGAACGATTCAAATGTCACTTAGACGAAGTTTTTTTGATCAATTTTCAAGTAGTATAAAATCGTGGCAAGTGAACTTTAAGTCGAAAAGTAGTAACAAACTTACAGACGAACTGTTTTTGCAAACGTCGATTATTATTTAGCGTAAAAGTTATCTTGTGGCTCAATTTCAGAGTAGGGATATGATCAATAATGCACAAACCTATCGTATGGCTATTGCGTAGCAGGGTTTACAAGATATTTATACTGAAGTTTCTCAGGTGATAAAGATTTTCCCATTAAAGTTGAACAAGTTTTGAAACACAATTTCTATAATGCCTAAATTTTTCTTTTTCCTGATTTAAGTTCAGTTTATAGGTTTTAGGCTATATGGGATTTCCATCAAGGTGTTAAGATTGTTCTAGGTTCAAGGTGTTAAGACTATGGTCATGACGGGTCTTCAAGTTGAAACGTAGTATGTTTAAATCCAATATTGTAATCAGAAACCAACTTTTCAATAAAATGGATTAAATTTTAAAAGGCTATTTGAATAGTTTAATTTGGTTTTCCTTACAAACTTCGACCGACTTTCAGCTGCTATGAAAGAGACAGCTTAAGGAGCTGTGACAAATAGCCAGCTGTCTATTCTTCATTCTTTGCTTCCAAGAATCTTCAAAATCAATACACCTTGGCGATAATTCGACACACTGGGTATTCAAAAAATATTGAAAGCTTCCAAGCACGAGATTATCCGCAGTGTAGAGGCATAGCATTTTTGAAATTACGAAGAGACGACGTAAAATGAGTTGAAAACGATATTGATTTCGGCGCTAAATAAATAATGATGATATTGGGCACAAGGAGAGTATATTAAATGGAGCTTGTTTTATATTACTTGTTACCTTCACGGAAAATTATGTGTATGAATCCATAAGCCGAATATGATGCGACATACGATTAAAGCCGTTTTTGTCATTTATTAGTGTTAATTACTGTTTAATAAGCAACCAGAAAATACCACTGAATTCGAACGAAAACAGATTAATCTTTTGCCAAACAAAATAAACCCTAATTAGGAAAACACAAGGACTAATATGATTTTGAATAATTTAGACTAGCAGAGAAATATTCTGGCAAAGTGTGACAAGATATTAAGGCAGATTTATTACAATGCATAGAGCTTATGTTCATGTCTAGGTATTTCTCGCAAGGGAATTTTTGAAAAATTAAAACCTCTCAGTAACCAATTAATCGATTTTCCCATGTAGCATCAAACTAGTCATTATTCTTACATAAAATAATATTGCGTCAAATGAAACGAGTACCTTTGGTACATAAATTACAAATCCGACGATTGGAAAACGGTTTAACCTGGAGAGCTAAAATGCAGTGCATTAGAATAAAATCATGAATACAGGTATCGCAGTGGATTTTACACGGAAACGATAAACAGACAGAAGGCACTCATATCGTTTGTGCTTTGATAAGAAAGAATACATAGATGTGATTTCATTCCTAACAATTTTCATTCAAAGTTTATGCAGCATTGATTAGCCTTCTTCCTCAACTTCACTTTAAACCTTTAGAACTGAGAATGAATTGGACGCAAACAGATTTGAATCCAATATTGTAATAATACGTCAATCTTCGAATGAAAGTGACATTGTTTTTAAAAAATTCGACGGAGGTAGAGCTGCTACCAAACAAACTGCTTGAGGAACACAAAGAACAGTGGGCTCTGCAGTTCATTTCCCGTCTATCAGAGAAACTTCAAAATCCGAACGCTTTATCAATGCTGGCAATCAAAAGTTTTCAAATACGAACGCTTTATCAATGCTGGCAATCAAAAGTTTTCAAATACGAACGTTTTATCAATGCTGGCAATCAAAAGTTTTCAAATACGAACGTTTTATCAATGCTGGCAATCAAAAGTTTTCAAATACGAGATTATTTGCAGTGTAGAGGCTAAGTATTTGTGTAATGACGAAGAGATGACAGAAAGCGGAAAGGATATCGATTTGGCACCACATAAATAATGATGATATTGGGCACAAAGAGAGTACTTTAAATAGAGCTTCTCACTTTTAATTTGTTCCCTTCTGCGAAAATTATGTGCTGTAAATCTACACGTGGAATAAGATGCGATATATGATTACAGCCATATCTTATCTTTAATAATGGTTGATTTATCCCTAATAAGCAACCTGGAAAATATCACTAATTTCAAACGAATACAAAACACTTTTGCTATGTGATCTAAAACCATAAAAAAGAAACCCCAGGGACTAATAAGATTTTGAATAATTTACTCGCAGAGACGAATGCTAGCAAATCTTGCCAAGCTATTAAAGCACATCTTAATACTTTCCTGCTTAGACATTTCTCCCAAGGCAATTTCTAAAATTTACGAACACTCGGCAATCAATTTATGGATTTTATCCTACAGCATCAAACTACTCACTATCCTAACAAATTACAACTTCTCAAATGAAACGAGCATATTTGAAACATATAGGACAAATATTTGTTTGAAAACGATTCAGCCTGGAAAGCTAAAACGCGGTACATGAGAATATTATCATTTCATGCATATATACCTGTAGTTAATTTTACGCGAAAACGATGAACAGAGAGACGGTAAAGGTTATCGTTTGTGGTTGGGTTAGAAAGTATGCAATAATGTATTCCTAATAATTTTAATTAAAGCTTGACACAATATTAATTGGTCTTCTTTGGCTCCGGGCGAGTGAGGGCGCCCGGGAGTGTTGGCAGAGGAGTCCCGAGTAAATCTGCTGGTGGGGGTTGCTCCCGGGAGGGTCCTCGACAGTGAAGGAGGCATTAAATGGGTGAGGGTGTGGGGCTGTGGGGGAGAAGAGGTCGGCCCAGTCGAAGGACGGTGAGTGGGCGGCGGAAGCGCGCCTGCGGTGGGTGGGTGGGGTGGGTCCCTTTTATTTCCTTCCGCGGATTCTTCTGCGCCTCTCAGCGGAATGAGCGGGGGGAGGGGAGCGCACGTGTGGATGAATGGGCGGCGAGGAGCTGGATTTGTAGTGCAGGTTGAGATGAAAAACTAATGCACGGGGGGGTTTTCTGTGTGGTGGAGGAGTGAAGAGAATTGATTCATAAAGAGAGTATTCGGAGTGATTAAAAGATGTTGATTAATTAACTAATTAATCAAGACGGTGTTACGTCTGTAGTTTAGGTGGAGGACCACCTAGTTTTCGCATACCCGGGACACAAGCCACCGCTCACTCACTCACAATTTGGAAAAAATTGTCACTAATTGTCTTAACTTGAGGCGAAATTTCACAAAAAACAACCCGTTTTTAACAATGCACGACGCAAATCCAGATCCTTTTCAACTCAACGGTAGATTGCACACGGTGTTTTATATTTTTATAATTAGTTTAAGTGAAGCCGTGCTTATCTATATCGTAGAAAAGTTGTGTTCGTTCAATAATAGTGATGATAGTGATGATTAGTAAGGTAAACCTGATTTCTATCATTCAGAGTCTGAAGAAATGGATACTTTTGGGTTGCTGGAATATTTGCACAATATAGGTTAACGTTATTACTTCACAAGTTTGTCGGGGCTCTTTCAGATTTCGGATTGTGTAACGTGGCAAGGTGTTGTGCGAAGGGTTGGTATCTATCAGTGTTAGTATGTGTTGCAAATTAAAGAGTCTTTATTTAAAGCCCAATCCTGTTTGTGAATGTATTGTATTAACTTATGATGCTCCGAGAGTCGAAACAATAAAAATTCTGCTTATTACTAATAATTCCTTGGAAAGAAGTCCTAAAATTGTGAATTTTAAACACCATTCTGCAAGAAATTTTTAGAAATCGGATTTATATTTTGTACTGACTACATGAAGGTTTGTATTTGGCCAGTTGTACGAAAAGGGGAACTTTGCTTATGAAGTATGTATGGGGGCAGGTTGTTCGTATGAAAATGTCCGATTTTGCTAGGTTAAAAATAAGCAGTCTAATTTATTCAACAATTTTCCGCCTAATTGGAAAATGAGATAAGTTAATTTAAGAATATACGCTCATTTTTACCGTCCCAACGTAAAACAAAACACTAAACGTACTTTATAAAATTGTGGTTTCTGAGAGATTCAGGAACTTCAACATGACGCATAGTGCCCATGTTATTATACGAATATTTTTTTTAGGATCATTTTACATATGCAGGTTTATAGTGGCCCTCGAAATGATCTCACGTCAATCTTGGGGACATCTTTAAAATCTTATTCGCTATCCTATTTTAAAACGCTTCATCAAAAGAACATGACGGATAAGTCAGGACGTAGTAAGCTTACAAAATGTGTGACTTATGCCAGATTCATTCTCTATTTCTCATAAAAAAGATTTTTACTTCATTCAATGATTTATAAGCCATACATATTAGGATCTAAATTATTCATGTAGTAATATTATATTTTAGCAAAGAGC
>JAQGAC010002275.1:0-10780 GCA_034696585.1 Isotomurus maculatus
AATGTAAGAAGGAGTTTCGTACCTAAGTGCTAAGTAAGCAATTTTGTAGTCACCGCGAATAACTTCACTCAGATTTTTCAATTTTGTAGTTTTCGGTGGCATGATTAAATTCCCAGTGATAAAATTTTCGTATACACTTGTGTATAGCAACGTACTAAAAACTAATGAGATTGAAATGATGTGCTTTATTTCAGTTCCTTGTCTGAAATAAATCATCCAGATCTGTAAAACGTACTCTTCAAGATTTCGATTCTTTTTTGTGTTTTTTAAATCGAATTTCCGCAAGAAACAAGTACCAATGCTGCACACTATGCAGACCAACAGAATGAACCACACCACAGGTTGGAATGGCATGAACCAAACAGAAAGTGATAATTCATCCTTTGGTACTTTCATCTCACAATAAATAAGATAGTGGGAAGCTTCGGTCCAGATATGAGCAGCCGTTATTGCATCCAGTACTTTCCCTGTCAGAGAACACATTGGAACTATATTTCCATACTGTTCATTTCGTTCCCTTGAACTTGTATACTCAAGAGTCAGGTTCAAAGATGTTGCGATTGTTTCCATCATGTTGATATATATATTGCAAGAGCTGTAACTGTAAGTGTGCTTCCAAAGTTGACGTGGACAGCTTCCATCGGAAATCATATCCACAGGAGTTTTTACTGGAAGAACCAACCGCTTCCAGCCAATCTGAAAACTTCTTGTGTTCAAGTTAATTGAAGATTCCGATGATGCAACTCGCAATAAGAAATGAACGCAGTAAGGACAGAAGTAAAACCACAACAGGTTAGAATTGGTTTTGGCGTAGACGTGGAAAAAGATTTTGTACGGCCAATTGTGAGGTGCAAAATGTACCGCAAATTTGTTTGTGGGAAGATGAGAAACAAGCAGTATGAACAAGTGGTTGTTTTGTCCTGTGAAGGTGTATTGATTTGATTTCATGTAATTGTAGTATTTAATTAGTGATTCAATTGGTTTCGTTCGAAGATTGAAGACAACGTTGACACTGCACCTTTCAAAGACTTGCCAAGCTGGGATAGCGGATATGTTGTTGTTAGAGTCCGAGACAGTCCACATGGAAATTTTCGGATTGCTTGTTAACACATTTGTCAATGGATCTGCTGATGTTTGAAAATGGCGCCTGGGATTGTCAAATGTTTTTATATGCACAATGCATTTCCCTACAATTGACAGCCTATATTCATACGAATATTGAAGCATGGTTAATATAGTAATTAAGCCAAACACACGTCTGATGTGCATCTTGATAATAGAAGCTTCTTGTTGCTTGTACATTAGACTGGTCTGCAACTGTAGACGAGGCACAGTTATCAGACAGGAAACAAGAAATATATTTCCGGGAGCACTTGTACCCGGATTTTGAGTGTACAATAAACATATTTTTATTTCCTTCGATACAACTCGACTCAAGCAATTAAGCTTAAGAATAAAAGTGCAGAAGTCATGCAATAAAACCATCGCAGTCTTTTAAAACATTTCCTTACTATTAGCCATAAGCAACGGCATAATATTATAGATTACTGAACCTAAAATTTTAATTCATCTTACCCAGTGACATGTGATCAAATAATATTTTTATTGGAGCCACTGCTTAAACTTGCTTTCGTAAGTACATTTCTGACCAAAAGAGCACTCTAAAATTTTGTCGCAGGTTAACCTTGGTCCTCTTGGAAACAAAATCAGTTAAACATTTAACCACTTCATCGGTTGATCAGTTAAGCTGAAATTAACGTTCTGTTTTTAAAGGAGTTTCGGATATGGGAAGACGTGCACTTTGGCATTGATTTGTACTGATTTCTATGTGTCACAAATTTGAGCTCTCATTCCTTTGGCTGTACTATTGATTGTTTACATTTTAAACCGCCCTTTATCTGTTTCTTTCACTAATTTTGCGTGTAGTAGAGAATATGGGTAGATTAAGGTTTGTACAAAGAGCGTAAATTTTGGTTGGGGCTAATAGGACACAATCATTTTGCTTTTAAGTTTATTTTTGTCAATTTATCGAATTAAGTTCGATGTCTGTACCGTGATATAAAGCAGATATGCCCAGCTGAAATCTAAAATCAATTAATGGTAAACAATCGATCGATGAGTAAGTAATCGAATATGAAAGCAAAACAAATTGTTTTACTTTGTGGCGGTTATGGTAAATGCTGTTTTTATTATGAGTACATATTACACTCGCGGTTGACAAATATAATGAACGGATGCATGACTTTTTAATGATAACCGTTGGTTCTGTATTAAAGCAGGCTTTTTTTCTTTTTAATATCGAAAGGTTACGTCTTTAATGCTACCTTTTCCTTCTTTATAAGTTTATGGTATATTGTGTTTTTAACCTATTGGGAAGAATTAATACCTTAAACTTCATACAGCTAGTGCAATAAATCTTGCTTTAAATACAACTTCATTATTTCGTTAAAGGTTTATGCGGACATTTACTTGATTCACACCATTGCGGACAATACGAACGATTCTGTAGGGACAAAAACTAACGCAATTGTCCGTGGAAACACTGATGTGCTAACTAGCGGCGATAGATTGCAATGCCTTATGTATATTTATCTTGAACGCACATTAAGTCCACTAGGGTATGGGAGTGGTTTTGTCCACTCTGTGCTAATTCTCTTTGCTGTAGAGAGTCAATCTTTCCTTACATGTTACCATCAACCTATTTTGAGCTACAGGTTTCATGCTAATATTGTTATTGTAAGGGATTCCAAATGTTGACGAGTTTTTTTCTTTTGCGAATAGTTCCTCAGGGATTATATAATTCTGTCAAAATAATAACTATTCTCTGTTAATACGCAGTATTTTCAAAGTTTTCAATTTATATATGAAATATTAGGCTTTCTATGGTTTAAAGTGTAAAAAAATTAGGCATTATTTCTTTTGAAGACCTTTGGTTTCTTTTGCGAAAATCTTGATCTTGCTCCTGTGAATTCTGTGTTCACTTGTTGTTCTCTCCAGGCTTATGTATGTTATTATTCGTATTGTTTGTTATTTTCTCCGTTCAAAATCAGCTTGCCACAGGTTTTTAACGTAAATTTTTACCAGCCAGCCTATACGTTATTTCCTAACATTGAACTTAATCACCTTGAACGCAAAATCATTTATTACAAAGTTCAAGTCTGAATCTACATGAATGCTTATGTGGGTCATCCTTACAAAATTATTCGGTAATAAAAGAGTATCTTTAACGGTGTTAGACGTTTGGAAATAAGTGACCTTGAACGTACACGCCTATGCTGTATGATGACTGTAGATTTTGAATACAAAAATTTAATTTGAACCTAAAATCGATACTTAATCATCTATTGAATGCCCTTGTCATAAGTGTTATAACACAACCCTTGCTACTTATAGTAATCTTTAATATGTTGGCAATGCAAATATTCTTGCGTAGCTTAGCACTCAATGCTTCATTTTGAATCACGTAATACAGAATATAATTTGACTGTAGTAAATACATTACTGCGGAGCCTTTAAACCAAGTAAATTAAAAATGATTTAAAATCTTGATATGTTAACTCGTAGGTCTTAGGTCTGTAGCTGAATTGTATTCCAATCGAAAACACTTTCGCTATATATAATTAAATACGAATTGATCGGACCCTTTGAGATTATTCCGTCCGTTATTCGGAATTTTTTCCAAGTAAACTTTGTTCGTCTGTTTAATTATGTGAATCCATGGCATAATCGACGATATCCTAAATGATATCATAACAGACGGCAAATGTTAAATTGTTCTTCTTTCTGCTGACAGTTTCCCAGAAATTCTAGATTTTAGCTGAAGGTACTACTATTCTCTTGTTACTACATAGAGTTCATATTAACTTTAGAACCTAAATTATAATACCGAATGATTGTAAAGGCTCGGCCAAATCAATCTAGCACAATAAAAACTATACATACATACATACATACTACATAGAGTTCAATCGATTCGAAGATTTTTCACCTAATTATAAAATATTAAGCTTTCTTGGTACAAACGGGAAAAAGTTCAGCAGGAATGTTTACTAACAATAGACTTCCGTAGTTTTATCATCGAGTTTCTTGAATACGAGATATACATGCAGTTGTGGTGGTACAAAATTTCGAAGTTTCCAAAATTTAAGCTCTCAATGCCCAGTAATGCGTGAGAGATGAGGGATAATATAATACAATTTTGACACTATGGAGGTGTTTTTCAAATATTGTCTTTAATTATCCCAATTTTGAAAAACTTATATCAATCGATTTTGAAACTATTGTTTCATTGTTGGAAATTTGAAAATATTTCGGACAATTCCCATAAAAAGGCCGTTTAGTAAAATTTAAGGTGAATAATAGCATGTAAAATTTCAAAGCTTTGAAATTTCAGAAGCAAAAGAAAATTTAAATCTACACTTTACGTCATTGGTATTCAACGAAAAAAACATCAATGCATAGCAATAAAAACCTCATGTTAGAAGCTGGCACGGTTTATGACATTAATTATTATACCCGTGCGGCCGTGAATGAAAAATAAAATGAACGGATGTATGCATATTTACAGCTAACTGTTGGTTCTAAAGCTTCGAAGGCTTTCTTATTCCTTTAATGCGGGGTTTACTCCTGTGCGAGGTGTAATCTAGCTTTTCAATAATTACGTACCCGATGGAACTATCTTAGCCTGAACTTACGTTCCACCACTCTTTATTTATTCTCCTACCACGTTAAAGGGGATTTTCAAACAAACTGAACCGTAACTATTGTCATATTTTTCAAAATAACCGAAAAACCAAGCAAAATTGTGTAAAATTCGAGGCGAAGTAAACTGTCACTGACAAAGATAGTTGAAGTGCATACGTATATTTTGTTAAATCTTGTAAAATATCACGAGAATCTTAAACAGCAAAAATTTTTCGTTTTTAGAAAAATTCGACGTACAAACCAATATTCTTACGAAATATTTTACTGAGTGAACCAAACCTTTTTCCAGTTTTAATTCCATACAGACAGCATTGCTAAAATTTGTAAAAATCGCAAAAATACCACATTGAGAATGTAATACAAGATGCATTTGGGAAACCCAGGAACAATAAGCCTCAGGCATATTTTTGATATTTTGACGACCAAAACAGCCTTGATTTATGAAATAATAAGGTTCTTGATTTCTAAATGTGTTGTGCATATCTTTTCAAAAAACTGAATTGAAACAAATATCTATCAGCAATGAAAACACTAACACTTATTCTCGTAGTTTTTCGATTAGCTTCCATCCAGTTTCTATACGCAGATATGAATATTTCAACCAAAATTAAGGACCTTGTTAATTCGGAAGCACAGTGCCATGTGCATTTACTTCACGACAACGGTACCTCCCTTGTGGGTCCTTTCGTAGCTCCACTAACAATTTCGTCCGATAAAGACAACGAACAATCGATTCCACTTAATAATGCCAAGGTATTTAATTGTTTCTTTGTAGTAATTGTACACAATATCAGGAGTCGATTTGACAAGAGGATTGTCGAAAGCGACGTAACTCGTAATTTAGGTTTGGACTGGCTTGAAAACGTGAACACAACATTTTTCAGCATTAGAAATTATGATGATTACTTATATAGTTATAAGAAATGCAGCCTACAGGTCCTCTACAGTCCCTGTAATCCCCTAAGGGAGGTCTTGTCGCGCTAGGTCCTTGGAGGTCCTCGTTGTCCTATGGGGATGGCGGCGGCGGTGTGTGCAGTATGAGGATTGTAGGAAATAAAGTCGAGACCAGAACGAGAGTGGAGTTGTTACTGGAGCCGAAGCTTTATTGAGACTCTCGAGGAATCCTCCAGATTCCTCGGATATACCTTACACAAACACACACACACACATACTATTATATCCTATTACATTGTAGCCGCCGCAGGCGCTTGGGGAGAGGAGGGATGTTTCTCTTTCATAGTCCTCGAATATCTCCTACCACAGTTGTTCTTGTAATTACAACAATTCCACTTGATGTAATTAAACCAAGATCAAAATATGAATTTGACCATCTTGTGTTTCATGATTTTCCACAGATGATGATATGGCATATTCCCCGAACAACCTCAACTTTATTTGAAACACAACTATACTTCATTTGCACGTTTTGTTTAAGGACCGTTCCAACTCTTCTAAAAATCAGTTTTGCTGCAAAATTCAATGCACGATCGACAACAAAGCAACTTCAAACGTTACAGGAGAGACACTTATGTTTAGACTACGACACCGTTAATGCTTTGTACATCAGATCTGTACTGAAAAGCATGAATATGGAAAACATGAATACATTTGAACTTTTGACTCTTATGCAGACTGCGATATTACAGAAATCTTCTTCCGCAAAGCTTTATGCTGAGATTTACTTGATTCGTACCATTGCAGACAATATGAACGCTTCTGTTGAGACTAAAGAAGAAGCAGATATGTATGAAATTACTGACATGCAAACACACGGCAGTAAAAACCAACGCCATATGTGTCTTTGTCCTGGACACACATTGGGACAACTTGGGTATGGGAGAGGCTTTGTCCACTCTGTTCTAATTCTCTTTGATATAGAGAGTCAGTCTTTCTTCACATGCTACCATCAACCTATTTTGACCTACAGGTTCTACTTCGACCCATTTCAGCACGAACTTTGGGTAGCTTTTTTGGTATCTGCTTTTTTCCTCTTCGTGTTCTTGCGTTTCTTAATTCGATACAAATACGGCTCGAAAAGGTTTTCCGGCTTTTCTGCATTTCTGTTTGTAGTTTCAACTGTAACAGACGACTCTTGTGGAATGCCAACTGCCCTAAAGAACTCCTGGACATTTCGGTATGCATTGGGTCCTTGGTTCCTTGCTTCGGTGGTTTTCGTCAACGCGTTCATTGGGATAGCAATTTCAAGCACTACTGCGCCATTTCCTCTCGAAAGTATTTCATCATTTCAAAATTTGACGAAAATGTTTTATCCGTTTGAACAGATAATACAACAAAACAAGTGGTACTTTGAAAGGAACAAATTGTTTTCAAAAGGTGAAAAATTATACGATCAAGATGTGCATAAAAAGGTATTCCAAGCGAATTTTGTGTCCAGACAGTTTGACAAGGAAAAGGATTTCAAGATATTCTTCTCTCCGTCAGATGCATTTCATACGGCCTTTGACGATAAGAGTGTTGTAAAAGATATAGAGTTTGCACTTATTCAATCCTTTGCCCTTCGATGGTTTCAAGAAGATCAACTCAGTTTTGTATGCACTGACATATCTTTTAAAACGTCAAGAAACATTCAGATTATTGCACAAGAATGCTGGAATTATCCTAAAATGTATTCTAAAGAGACAAAGTTTTTCAACGAATTAATGTTTAACTTGTTATTCCCAAGGCACGACTTATTGCCTGAAGGAGCCATAAACTTGTTTCAATCAAAGAAACCAGAACACCAAAATTCATTTCCCAAAGAAGAGTTGCAATTCTCATTTCTAGTGGAACGAGAGTTAACAAAATGCGAAAGATCCCTATATGCAGACGACACCGAACAAGTAGACATGGAACTTGAATACTTAAAAAAGCACTACGAGCACATCACATTTTTCAAATCAAAGTAAAATATTTTCCTGCGACAAAAGTACTTCTATCTTCCCTATTTTAACTCTAATTCAAAGCTTGTGAAAAAATTGAATCAAATTATATCGAGTGGCATTCGAGAAAAGACTTTAAATTTTTTATTGTCAAACATACACAACAGCAGGAAAAACCAAACACAAGCTAACCAAGTTGCCAAGGAAGGAACTGGAAGAGGACCGCAAGCCTTAACCCTTCAAGACAGAATCCAAACATGCTTCTTGATCTTTTGCGTGGCTATATTTGTTGGCTGCTTATTTTTCCCTTTTGAGATATTGCTTGCAACAAAATGCAAGAAATGTTTTGAAAGTTTTTCTGCACCAAAACTTTTGGAATTCTTTAACAGAAACAAATTTTCGAAGATTTCTTTACGGGACATATTCAAAATTGGCCAGAGAATTTTAAGGCATGCAGAATCCAAATTCAAAGTTTATATTTCAATGCGCCTAAGAGAAAAGTTCTATTTATATTGAACTGAAAATTAAACCATAAGTTTAAGTTGTTTAAATGCTGGACTCAATTAAATCGACTTTCTCCAACAAAATTTCCTATCCCTATAAATGACAAACAATCCTCTATCAAGCTAACGAATGAAAATTTATCAATTTATGATGTACAGCAGGTATGTCATTGTCAAACTTATATTTTGGAATAATCGAAATCATTTTTTACCTAATGTTTAAAAAGCAAAGACACGGTTTAAGAAATTAATAAAACTGAATTTTTCAACGCATTATTCTCATAAATAATTAATTGAAAGGTAGACTGGAAGCGTTCTTAAGGTATAGAACAGGATTCCCGCTTCTTGGCAAGTGATAGAAAGAACTTCTCCTTAACTTCTGAAATGAGGGAAAACAGGGCCTGTACAAGAAAATAATTTCGTTGGAAATTAAAAGCAAAATTGAGACTGATAGCTGATATTGCTAGAATCCGAATCCTGAATCCCTCAGTATCACTTGGTTCGTTTTTTGAGACGAAACTATATTCATGTTTGAATGTTTATGTTAGAATTTATCTCTGTAAATTACAAACTAGCACTACTGGCACCACCTGCATAGCTTGTTGCCTCACATAGGTTTTAACTATTATTGTTTTTTAGCCCAGGTAATTTTGGGCTTATAGAACCAATTAGGTCGTCTGGGTGTCTGTCACTGTCTGTCCGACCGGATGATTGCGATTCATCTCAAGAACCAATACACTGATTGACGCCAAAATTTGCAAATATTTAGGAACGGTCCTAAAGAGCTCCCTCCCAGATTTTGGTGTTGATAGAATAAACGTATGATCAGTGGGGGTCACCGGAGTGGACAAAGTGGCATTTTATGAGGAGTTACCTCCAAAAGCTGGTTACTATATACATGTATGTTTGTTGATGGTTACCAAATTCTGTAGAATCTGTTGTCCTAAGAGTGAAATAGAATTTCCTGGGCTTTGAGAATCTGCTTGGCGTAGGTTTTGTATTCTTCGCTCAAAATCAACTGGTGTCTCGATTTGCAGAATTAGCTTCACAATCTCTAATAAGTCTGTTTTTGAGTAATCCAGATTATATACCGTGTGGATTTTGGAAGTCAACTTTATAAAGTTCTCAACCCAGTATTCACAATTGCGAATTATTTGAGTATCACTAGCAATTCTTTGTCCTTGTATTTTGTTGGGCCACTGATATCCGCTTTTATGTTTGGACACCTTCATTGTCGAAATTTTAGCTCCTTATGGGATGAAAATTGTGTTTTCAGAGAGAAAGACTAGTTTGAGAGCTAATTAGATAACTTATGATTAGCTTTAACATTAAGCTTAGGAAAAAGTATTCCTTCATTGTCTCGAGAAACAGTTTTTCGAATGAAGCACTAGAATATTTAAGTAAGTTAATTTGTAGCCATTATATTTGAGAAGAAACTCTAAACCAGCCCAGGTTTAATCAAAGTTGTCGATTTCTACATATCGCGGCCACGAAAGGATTTTTTTTCTTTACTTGCACCAAATATAAATTAACAGAATTAATCGGTTAATGTCCTTTATGTATTGATTTTTAATATAGTGAGGCACACAGTTAAGTTACAGTTTACTGCGAAGAACCTTTTGTAACTGATTGGCTACATTATATATCAAATATAAGTAAAAAAAAGTCAAGAAGTTACCAGCATAAAAGATAATAGTGCACATGCTCGAGATTCAGCCGAGATAGATTAGATTTGGATATGATACGGTACAGGAAATCGCAATAGCTGAAGCATCCTGAAACTCAATGCAAAAGCAGAATTTACATTATGGCTACTTAAATGGATTGAAGAGCCTGTTATGTCTTTTATGTGTATTTTGCGGTGAGGTTTTAAATGTTGAACTGATTTTATAAAATTGCACTTTAAATCGTGCCAACATGAATGAATGTTAAGAGGTCAGCATGTATTCCCCATTGAAATTGTATAGCTAAAACTAAGTAGCATTGTCGTAATTAAGAATAAGTTTATGTTTTCGAGAATTTATTGTGATTGAAAACTAAGGATCACAGTCCCGCTTTGGCGACAATTTGTGCCGAAATGTGGAAACGTTTTTGTTACGGTCGGTTATTCATTTATTTATTTCGCAACCTAATTTCTTAATTACTTCTGTCAGTGAACCATTTCTTTTTTCCTTTCAATATTTTTAAGTTTACAGTAGACTTAAGGTTTTTTTAGCAGTAGAATTCAAAGCAGCAACAAATCCTTCTTTTTCAATGCTAAAGGAATGAAATGTAAACCTTTTAGAAGCATGATTAAAATATTAAATTAAGGGTCAAAGTTACAGGTGTAATAGGCGACCAAAGTTAAAGCGATGTACACGTTAATGTTTACAGTCAACCTATCATCCTGTAAAATATCCGCTCCTGTACAGTTGAGAATTGACATTTGGGATGAAATTTCCTTTTTTATGCAATTGTTTAAGATCTGCTGAGTGAGAAATTGTATTTAAAAAAAATACTTTGTTGATGGGGCTACGATGCATTGGATCCCTGAAATTGGATGAGCACAAGCAGATACGTAACAATTGCTCCCAGTAACTGCAAATTTAAACTACAATCAGTTTTCGTAGGAAAATGCGAACATAAATGACATGACATACCGAGCTAAGAAACTTGAGGTCCAAGGAGAATATAGGATTACAGATTTTGATTGGA
>JAQGAC010002276.1:0-10778 GCA_034696585.1 Isotomurus maculatus
ATTTCCAATGCTGAACCAGTTCAGTTCATTTCCAATGCTGAACCAGTTCAGTTCATTTCCAATGCTGAACCAGTTCAAATAGTTCAGTTCTTATGTGACAAAGCTATAACCAGTTCAGTTAAGTTCATGTCACCTAAACTGAACTGATGAACTATGTCGCACAATTTTTTTCTTGTAGCTAACAAATATGCATTCAAAATTTGTTTTGTTTACTATATTGGCCAATGTCAGCGACGTAAGTGCTAAACAAGCAAAACTTGAGCAGAAAAGTGTTACAGCATCGTCATTTTTTACAATCTTTATGAGATTTTGAACCAAAAATAGTGCATTTTGCTTGAAATTTGACGTCAAAACCAAATTTTTGGATTTTATTTTGAACTGAAGGAGTTGGCGTCGACAAGCTGAAGGTAACTGGGTCTTCGTTTTCTTGTACTGCAGATGTCATTTCTTAACGTGTGGACTGTTGCAGGCGCTGGAGTGGTACGGCAAGGCGCTGGAGTTGGGAAACTTCCTCTCAGCTACCTTCATTGGGCTTCCCTTCTTAGGAGACGACGTTCCACGATTTCCCTCGAGTTACGGACAGGCGCTGGAGTTCTGGAAACTCGCCGCCCATCTGAAAGTGCCGAAGGGCGTCAAGAGCCTCGCGATGGCTTTCCGTGCGATAGGAATGTTCCGGACCGCCCAGGAATACTTCCACTTCGCCATCCTCCAAGGCAGCGTCGACCTGAAGGAAAGTGAAGCCGAGTTCGTTCCCGATCGACGCGTGGAGAGGAAGTTCGACGCTGTGAAGTTTGTAGCTGCGCTGGAGGAGGACGTGCGACGGAGTGTCGTCGTGGAGCCCGTCCTGCAGAAGATCGAAGACTTCCAGAAGAAACTGAAGTCGCCGGAGTGCAGGACGGTGGGCTGTGGGGGAACGAAGGGCCTCAAAGTGGTTTGACCTGCAGCTGACGCTCTCCGCTTTGTCGCGATGCAAATTAATAAACCTCTTTTCTGTAATAAATAATCTTGTCTTTGAAATCTGCCGCGTTGCGTTGTTGTTTAAAATGCCGAAGACGCTGAAAGTGAGTTTGACGCCGTTTGTGCCTCCAGCTACTCTGGTGTGGGACAAATGAAGTTCAATTCAAGCATGAAACTATCCACCACCAATTTTTCACACACTTAAATCGTCCGTAGCAAAGAAAAGGGCAACTTGACCGTCTGCAGCTGCACACGATGAAGCTTCAAGCCTTCGCAAAAACACGTTTTATTCCATTCCAGAGAATCATTTTCCACTGTTTTATGAAAATATTTCTGCAGTATTTGTCATGAAAATAAAGTTTAACTAAATAAATTAATAAATAAATTTTGTTTGTATCGTTTTTGGTTTCCTCAACTTCTCACACTCCCTGCAAAACTCAATTAACTTAATAAAAAGTTACGAATGAAACGAAGTCGCTGCACAAAAATTCATATGCTCAACGGTTTAGTTAATTGTTATTCGTTCAGTATGAAATGAAAGTATAAATGAACACAGCTGTAACATAAATGCGCATGAAAATTTCTAGGGAAATCCAATCTTTCTAAATTTTTAGGCGTGTGACAAACTATAGTTTCTCTTCATGTGTATCATAATTCTACGTTACACAATTCGTTGCTACTCCGATGAAATTGTCATAAATATGTTAGGCTTGGTGAAAACTTACAGTTAACATGCAAATATTATTGGTTGGATGGAATCATCCAATAAGTCCATTTCCGAAGGAATAATCGTAAAAGCTTTTTTTCGTGTCAGAATAAAGTTTCATCATGTTATTCATTTATTTGATGGCATTTGAAGATAAAAAAATACTAAATTATCCACATGCGCATGTATTTTTGATATACTAATAACCATAAGAAAGCTTATTGTGTAGAATATAAACCATTATTATAATTGGGTAGAATATAAACTATTATTATAATAAATTAAAGTATAACATGACCAGGCTACAGTCGTATATTCCAGGGTGTTATTGAATTAACACTTGTCAGTTGATTTGATGGTCGTCAAAATTAGTGGCAACAACTCAAGACCTCTGAATATATGCAAACTTGGACATGTAAATAATAGTTAAGCGTAAGTTTCGGTGGAAAACGTTCGTTCTAATTTGACGGATGATATACTATTCGTTTGACAATTTTTAGCCTGAAAACCCTCCTACATACCTCTTTTTGACGTTTCGGAAACGCAATACGTCCAAAAATGTTTGGAATTTTTGTACACTTTGACATAAGTACAAGTGTGAGACTTAAAACCTGAAATGAAATATTCTGAATAAAACGCTTTACCAAGGGTAATATTTCGGTTAGAAAAGCAATCGTTGCTAACGTGAGCCCAATAGACAAACAAACAAACTGGGTAATGATATTTCCATTCATTGACAGAGCAGTTGGCGTGGTAGGAAAACGTTCAGTAGTTTTGTGAGAAATATTGAACAGCTCATTGTAGATTCCAGATTCCACAAGCCTCAACTTGTTTGCAGTAAATCGTGGGTTAAGCATCCGGTATAACGTCCACCCCCTTGATTCTGCACCGATAACTTCCGAACCAACAAAAACTTTGTCTCTGGGGTGATTGTGTTGCAATTTCTTAACCATGCAACGCAATAACCTATTCCTATATCCTGTGATTGCAACGTCATCGCATGTGTCAACAACGTCACAAAAAGTCAGATTTTGGGAATACGCTATATACACTGCATAAGGATGTTGATGAATAAACGGAGACAGCTCCATTATTCGTTTTTCATAAAGTCCGTTTGCGGTGAATTTAATATCGTCTGGAAATTCATTCATTACAAAGCCAAGTCGATAAAAAGCGGGAGTGTATATAGTGTAGCCGTTGTCCACTAATTGATCAAAATTAGTAAATGGAACGATTTCAAACGACTTTGAGAGCGTTTCTATGTTATCACCTTTATAAGAATTTGTTATCACTATCATAGCTAACAAAGCAAATGCACAGTAGCAATTTCTGGCTATTCCACTGGTCGATCTTAAATATGACTGTTCCATCATCATCGACCAGCCAAAAAGTAGAGTTGTAGTAAAGTAGTCTTGCATTATAGCAGAAAATTTAAATTTGTTTTCGATGCACGTAAGACCGATTGGCCAAAGGACTAATACTACTGCTATCAGAATCCACGAAATAAAGTCGAAAGCGGAAAATAGTCCCGCGAAGGAAACACTGGTATTCATATTTTTTCCGCAACTAAGGAATGTGTACGTATCGGTCGACGTTTCAAGAGCTGTTTTTTTTTAAATAAGAAAAAGTCATATTAATATAAATTTCAGGAAAGTCACAGGTTTTGAATTTCGAGGTGCTTGGGAATTTAATTACGGAATCGATGAAAAAAGAAGATATTCGTATGTTCGGACACCTTAACGGCTTATATCCGATACTAGATCCAATCTTGAATGAAGTATTGGTGAAAATAAACTCTGCGAAACCTCTGTCAATTGCCACCGATTTCTCTTGAGAAATGAGCTTTCGCAACGAGAATTTGTCACCGAAAAACGTAGAATTTGGCGCCAAATAAGTATGAATGTAAAGAGGCATGTAATTTTCAAATTCCATTAAGTGCCGTACTTGAGCATGTAGTTTGCTTATTATGAGGGGTATTAATACTTCCCCGTTTGATCTATGACAAAACGGGTACACAAAATATATTTGCACAATTCTTATTTCACGTGGTGCAAGCTGATTTGACTTGACTTGATCCAAATTTTGTGTCTTAAAATGAAAAAGCATTATGCTTAGTCTGTTATTGCGGTCGAACTCGTTCGAAATCTTGTCGTTCCAAAGCTGTCTCATGTCGATTGTTGCGTTGCTAGGATGAACCAAAATAATGTATTGTGTTGGGTCTGTTGATGAAGTCCAACCTGTGCAAAAGTGGTGTTTTAGACTTTGGAGTCATAATTAATTATACATGTTTGGATCATATATTTCTGCAGCAATTGAAACAAGAAATAAATTTTATCCATTACTACAGTTCAGCTGTTATATTTCTTCGAAAGGCAGGTTAGTAAGTTAACAAGACTTCACTTAAGGTGGGGAAAGTCAAGTCTAGCGGCAAACAGGCTGGCCAATCTGTGTACTACGTGGATGTCCAGTCCTTATGGACCCCAACAAAAACGAAGGGCTCTCATCAGCGGTTGTCGAAAACTTTCTCTGGACACATTTATCCCTGGTAATTGGGGTTATGGCCGTCCATCCGGACGTCTGTAGGTCGGACATGTGTCGGGTGTAACTCATAAACTAATCAAGCTAAAGTATTATGCAAGCAAGTGCGGCGAAGGGGATTTCGCAGTTATGTTTTGAACAAGATAGCTGATATTTTCTGATCAAAACCAGGGGGTTTACTTCTTGAAACATGTCACTTACTATTCTGGATTAGTTGGGTTACAAATTCATATACTCGATTTAATACAAGCCTTAAAAACCGAGATTAAGCGTGTTTCTAAGAAACAGTGATAATTTTCAATATTTGAGTATCCTACGATAGACCTAAAACCTGAGAGATAGGATTCAGTCTTGCAATGGGAATTTCGCACTATTCATCAAACAAGCAGTTCACGCGTCTCGGAACGGAATGAGGTTATTCGATGCTTGTAACATTTCGCTAATTCTATGTAATTCAGGGTATATTGACACCAAGACAGATTCATGCATCGCCAAATAGTAAGAGACAGTTGGTTTTCTAAAAACATACAAAACTAATAACTGTTCTTTATTTACGGTACGAATTGAACGTGCACTACGGTATACCTATCGGAATTAGATGTATCGTTTTGTACAGCTTCTATTATTTTTCATGTGCCCCTGCGTTTAGAAAGGGTAATATTCAAAAATATCTTAAAAAAGAAAAGATCTTATACCGACAATTGTGGATGAATAAAGTGAGGACACAGATCAAAGCAACAAAAATTTATTTTGTTTATTTTACCTGTTCTCAATGAAGCGTCTTTATCTGACTCAGTTTCAAAAAATCCCAATTTTGAAGCGTCTCTTCTATGAACAAAAAAGTGTACACCGTCTTCCAACTCAGGAGGAAATAAGTCAAACCGCACACGACATTTCCACCCTAGCTTTTCAACCAAACGCGTATAATCTTTGTGGGTTTGTCTTGTATAGTTACAGTTCAGTATTGTCAAATTTGGAACTTTTCCGTAAAAAAATTCGTGGTAACTTCGACTGATCTCAACTGCTTTTTTGTCTGGACATGTGTCAGATATTGCGTAATCGAACCTTGTAATGAACAGCGGATAATCCCATTCCTTTAGATTGATGCCCTGGTAGTTCTGAATATTCAGTAAACAGTGGCCAAATGGTTTCATGTACTCGTTTAAATTGCTTATTTGCAATCCTTCCATTTCATCATGCATAGGCCAACTAGTACGAAATCTTTGACGTCGTGGTTCCAATTTTAATTCCAATTGATCACGAAAAGCTGTGGCTTCACGCTTTATGTCGATTAAAAACCATAATTTAGTAACAGTAAAACTGAAGGCAAATATAGAACTTAAAAAGAAATTTATCATATTAGAAACTAATTATTGACCGTCCGTTTGGTTTGAAAGCTCTAAATTGTTTCCTGTTTTATTGAAAGTAAAGTTCGAAATTTATCATGTAGAAAACCGCAATTTCGTTATCGCAAATCTTCGTTGGGAATTCCACACGCCAGTTAAACTCTTTTTGACTGGGGAATAGTTTCTTTGGTGGTTACAATTAAGCAAGACACTCGCAAGCAAACTGAGGACACCACCCAATGAGTGTGTAAATCTCTGGTAATATAGGGCAAAATTTCAACAATGTAGGCGTGTAATAGCAGCAACTTGTAGATACGATATGCACTCAAATTTGCTATCCTAAAGTCCTAAGTCGGAATTTTATCGCAACAAATAACTTTGGATCGAAAATAAGGTGAACTTGGTAATAATTGATGTTTTCAGATGCTGTTGACTGATGCTGCACTAATTTTGAGTTGTCGTTATCAGTGGATGGCCGAAATGTGTGAGGAATTCGCTTTCAATCGAAGCCCGTTCTGGGACAGTTTTAGTGTTAAAATGGTTAGATTTTACGGAGTATGTTTAAACGAAGTACATCGCAAAAACCTACGTTTTTTAGTTTAAAGTAGGCTAGGTTCCAGCTACCAAAACCACGAAGTATTTTTAATTTAAATTCTAATCATATTAGTGACGAAATTGTGTTTGAGTTACCTTTTTCATTATTTGAGTTTTTGTTTGACGTAGGTTTTTAATTTCATTTGTTGAGTGACACTTAATAATTTATATGGGGCCAATCAAGCGGATTAAGGCTAAGTTGATATTATTTTGAGTCACACCATAATAGGAATATAGGTCTTGTATCCAAACGGCTATTTCAAGCAATTCTGTATGTTTTAGATCATAGTCAAGTATATCGCATTCTGCATACCTTTACTTTTTTGCTCCTTTTTGTCATGACACGTGAATCAATGTCGCATGTCTTAAAGTCACCTCTGGTGCTTATGATCGTCTCCGACATCTCGGAAAAGATAAAAGGGAGTTTCAGATTTTCTAATTGTAACTGTGACTGTAGCTACATTTACAGTCATAAACCAGGATTTTAAACCGTAGAGGTATAGATTTTCAGATAACAAACACCTGATAGGAAGGTGTTGGCGACTGCTGCTCAGATGAGCGTCGACGGGGTCACCATCAAAACTCTCTGGAAGTAAAACTTCCACCATTCTCACGTCAATGGGAATGTACTGCGACCTTCTTCTCAAATGCAAAGAAAATCAAACGAAGACACCTGAGAAGGAAAAGGAGTCCTCCCGAAAGGCCGAAGAGATGCCAACCGCTGGAAATGAGTTCTTCCAGAAGAAAAGTTCTTCTCGACGGTCGCAGAGATTGACGAGGCCTACGCTATCTACAACTTGGCATACCTGTACACTTCCGAATAGGGCGGATTTCCTACAGACGACGCCAACGGTTTTGAATTTCTTCTGCGTGCCGCCAATCGGGATACCACCAAATAAACCGTCGCAGGAGCAGACGAATTCGGAAGGAAAGTCTTAGTTACGGAAAGCTCCCACAGCGTTGGAGTTGCCTACGACTTTGGGACTATTGAAGGCGTCGCAGTTGACCTCAATGAGGTAAGTTACTTATCACTGAGGATATTAAATGACCACTAAACTTTACTAACGAATGTGACATTCCAGGCACTGGAGTGGTGCGGAAAGGCGTTGGAGTTGGGACATTCCTCCTCTGCTTCCTCCATTCCGAAGATATATCTCCGTCAACACGAACACGTCGTGGGATCCGTTCTCCAGAAAATTGAAGACTTCGAGGAGAAGAAAGAACTGTAGTTCAAATTTAAAAATTCATTTCAGGTCATTGCTGAATTATTTCTTTCAGTTTGTGACAAAATGCCAGCAATTCAGTTCAAAAATCTTTTTGAACTGAAATGAACTGAACTGAACTGAAATTTTCCGTTTCTGAACTGAACTACGCCGAGCACTAATCCTAACAATTCTAATATAGAAAGAAGTCTTCTGGACCCATTATTCTAACGATTCAGAACTCCGAAATATAATCTACGATCAAAATCATCTAGCATTAGGATAATTGCCACTAATTCGAATTTCGTTTCAGAGATGTTACAAGAAAGACAATCAGTCTTTTTGATAGTATCCCGACCTTGGTTAGAATACAACGTATTGTGAATGCTACTTTTGTATTTTTGCCGTAAAAATCATTTTATATAATTAATATAATTATGTCCCGATTCTAAGCGACACAGAATTTTTAAAATCTACATATCAATCTAATAATTCAAGGGTATGTTTATTATGGGACCAAAATTAATTTCATGAAGCAGGGCATGCGTTTTTAACTTCCATTGCTCGACTCATAAAAAGGAACGAAACCCAAAAATGGCTGAAGGTTTGGTTGTCCGAATCCGATAAAAGCTATTTAGAAATCCCACAATGTAATAGCGCCAACTCTCTAACCTGGATTCAGCTCAACAAAATGCTTATACCTCTGCATGCCTGCGTGTTCTTCACAACATGTGAGGTGATAAGGAGGTCATGAGTGAGATGTTGATTATGTTTGCTGTCACCGTATGTCTTCAGCCGATCCGCATTTTTGGTACGCAAAAAATGGATCATAAACTGTAGAAATGGGCTTCTTTCAATGGGCGGACTAATGGAAATGTGTGGACTAGTCTCTTTTGGTTTATTCCATCAAGCCTTATTTCCTTCTATTCATTGAGTGTCTCTACACTTCAACAACCACACCTTTACTAAATATTTAAATGTGTTTATCTGAATTGAAAATAAAATTGGACAAACTTGTATTCGTCGACGATTCCACCATGGAACAGTGCAAAGCAAGTGAATATATTGAACAATGATGTGAAGAAACGACAAACATCAGTGAGACTAACCAATCGAATACCCATTATTTTAATCATTGCCCTGGAGGAAGAATTATTTTATAAATGAATTTAAAAAGATGTGACAGTAATGGATGAATAAGTGTATATTTATACAATCCGAGTCGTATTCGTGTTCTAAGATGAATATACTCAAGATATGTGGTAGCATTCGTAGCATCACTTTCAAAGACTCGTTTTTAATTAATTGCCAATCTCTAAGTCACTTTTTAAAATTATGAGAGTGAGAGGCTGCTACAATTCCTCCTCCTCAAATATCGCAAACTAAGCTACAAATCCCATGCAGGCGGACGAGGGCAAACTGAGGTGATTGACTGACACTGCAAAAGGCGGTAAATTAAAGACGGTGAAACAACAACACACATATTCAACAATGCTTGATTACTTATTAAATTTTTAACCTAATAATTTTTTTTCGTAAGAAGTTTTCTTATTCTACTGTTACAAGCAGCCCTTATCCTCAAATTCTGTGTTAGACTCCATAATGTGTAAAATATTTTAACTTGTTTTTATTGTGAATCGCGTATTAGTTGTGCTACATTGACCTAAGTTGAACACCTGTAACTTACCTTGCCCGTGCAAGTTTAAATGTGGAGAGTATGGAAGATATGATATTCTATCAAGACATTACAAACGAATTCACCCAAAGTATAAGTTTAAAATTACAAAAGCAGTAGACCTATTTTCGTGTTATTTTTGCAATGTCAGTTTTCAGAATTTAAGTAATTATTATGCTCATTTATCAATACACACAAAAGAAGCGGTGCATAAATGTGAAAAGTGTGACAGACGATATTTAGATTTTTGCAGTTTAGATCGACATGACTTGTCATTCCACAATCACGGCGACTGAAATAAACGCAAATTCCATGGAGTAATGAAGGTGGCGAGGCGCAGTTTGGGTATGCACAGAGGGGGGAGCCACGCAAGAAATAAGCTTACCCAACGTTACGCCTGTGGAAGTGGAAACAATTTTTCCTTTCTACCGCCGTCGATGCGTACAGGTTAGTGCCATATTTTAGGAAGTGTCGTACAGCTAATTTGCGAAGTCTAAGTTGGCTTATTTCACGTGACAATATTTCTAAAAACTTATAGGGATTCTAGAATATTTCTGCCGGAAAATATTTAAAAAAAACAATCTCTTCAATATCACATGAGAGTTCACACAAAAGAAGAACACTTTCAGTGCAAATTATGTAAGGCAGCAACATATTCGGATCATCAAGCCAAAAAGCATTGTGAATGAGGTGGAGGATGTCTGAAGTCCTAAAAAAACAATTAAGAAGTAAATGCTGGCTGAGCAATAAAATTAATCACTAATATGCAGTTGACTTTCTTCATTTCATGCTTGCGCAAATATGCTGCAATTTAGCAAGCAGATATTCAGTAATCATAGCTTCTTTTTTATATTGTTGCGACCTGTAGGCTTTGAAGTTAATTTGCCTTATTGGACCTTTTTGTTACCAGGAATATATAAAAAAGCATTGTGAATGAGGTGGAGGATGTCTGAAGTCCTAAAAAAACAATTAAGAAGTAAATGCTGGCTGAGCAATAAAATTAATCACTAATATGCAGTTGACTTTCTTCATTTCATGCTTGCGCAAATATGCTGCAATTTAGCAAGCAGATATTCAGTAATCATAGCTTCTTTTTTATATTGTTGCGACCTGTAGGCTTTGAAGTTAATTTGCCTTATTGGACTTTTTAGTTAACATGAATATATAAATTCAGACATACGCCAAACCAGGAATGAGTGTGCACTGCCACGCGATATAAGAGGTGCGACTTATACCAGTCGACAAATATGGACGTAAAAAACACGAAAAAGAAAATATGTCCTTATAAATTAATATAATAAGTTGACTAAAATAAGTTGAAAGCAGAAGATAAATTGAATTACGTAGAATAGAGATTGGCGATGTGTTTCTTCGTAGAAGATAAAGACGAGTGAGTTGCTAGCTAGTGAGTTATCGCTTTATTAGTTCAGATGCCTCCACACAATCAGCCGAAAATGGAAAAGAGTAATCTCTACCATACACTTATAAATTCAGAAATTGTTTTAAGTTTCTTTGTCGGTCTTTTGTTATCTGATGTCAAGGGTTTATGATGAAGTCATACCACTACCATGTATCGATCTAGTAAAGAATATGTTTATTGTGGCTTAAGCAGTGCTAAACAATTTATGAGAACTTGAAAATTCAGTCACCCCAATTATCCGTTCAAAAGTGGTGTTTCTTATCAAAAAGGGATGATTATTGTGTGAGAATTTAAATAAATGAGTTGAGTATGGCCTAGTGTACATCATAAGGGAATATGG
>JAQGAC010002277.1:0-10777 GCA_034696585.1 Isotomurus maculatus
TTCTAGCAATGAGACCCTATGCTCCTCCAGAAACTTATAAAGCCGCTGGTTTCGACCCAAATGCAGGAACTGTTTGGTTACTGGGAATAATTTTGTACAAAATACTCACGGGCGTTGTTCCCTTCAGAAGTGAGAGCGAGTGTGTCGAAGGGGGTTTCACGTATCCTCCACTGATCTCATGTTGTAAGTAACTGTCAAACACTTATCCGTGCCAGAATGTTAATTTGTATGAAATTTTGAAGAACATTGTACACAAATTTGATTTCAGATTGTAAAAATCTGCTTGAACTTTGTCTTGAAAGTCAAACTGAGTGCAGAATTTATTTTGATGACCTCAAGTATCATGAGTGGTTCACGATGCATCCCATTCCACCTTGGCAAGAGCTTGGGTTTGCAGTTGATGTTGGCTCATCTGTACAATCAGAATGTACAAATATTGGGGCATCTGGAAGCGAAGAAACGTTTAGTGTATAGATTCAAAATGTTTATAGTTTAGTAGACCGCAAGCGATGCGATGATCAAGTGATTACACTTATAACGATAAACATGTAATTAAAATATTGACTTCTTACGAAGAAAGCGATGAGATTATTTACAACTTGACGATATAAATTGTGAAAAAAATTCTTAATCAAAATTCGTTTATTTAAGTGCTTAATGATACTTACCTTTTTGGCTTAAGAAGGATTATACTTTATTAAGTTGACAGATAAGTTAATTACTTTCTCAGATTTGAAAGTTGCAGCCTACAAGTGATTAAAATCTTCCTGATCAAAGCCTCCATCTACAGAAATTCGTAGTGAAGCAGGTAATGGTGAATGGAGAGGCTATGTGAATTAATGTGGCTGGTATCAAGACTGATTATAAGCTTCGTGTTATGTCAAGAATAAATTTATATGTGAATGCCAATGGGTTACCGAATAAAATAGATAATACTTTTCTTTGTTCAGAGTCTGATAGCATGTCACTTTCAATTATACGCAATCCTTAGCGTTTTCGCCCGGTTTGGATAAACTTGAAATGGACCCGGCAGGGCCAAATACTATTTTTACACGGACATTTTTTCATATTCGGGTTTTATGCGTCCATATGTTTGGAATAGTGTGTGTCGCACCTCTCAACTCACGTGGCAGTACTAAAGATTACGTAACTAAAGATAATTATTGTAATGATAGACATTAACTTCTCGCGGAGAAAGTTGTGTGTGTATTTTAACATCAGAGAAAATTTGTAATCAAATACGTATTCAAAGCAATCTCAATCGTAATCTGTTTAGTTAAGCACAATCTTAATATTATCTGTCATCTGTCATGAAACGATGGCTTGATCAGCTACCTTCAGCTTTTGTGGGGCATCCGTATAAATTACCCAAGTTGCTTTAAGATCTAGCCCGCTGAGGTTTTAATGTTATCACAATGTCACACATTTATCTCAACTGAAAATTACTTTTATGAATTTATCGAATGTTGACCCACAGCAAAAACAAGAGTTGCTGAAGAAAGCAGCATTTTCACTTCTTCAAATGGTACTCCTTGGATCTCATTAAAGGTGACAAGGAAAAGACATATATTTAACGCGTCTCCTATTTAAAGGAATCGCGTCTGCTAAAAGTATTTTAAATGTCTCCATTGGTACATGTCTCTCGGAACACTTAGTCCCATCTCCTAGTAATTGAGTATTTGTCCCCTAAAAACATGATTGCAAAAACTGGCAAAATTTATTAATTTACTCGTGAGTCCAATAACTTTATAGCATAAATTTTATTTAATCAACAATCAGTGCAGCAGTTGCATTCGGAATCCTGCCTCATTTTCTTTTCTGACCAATTGGCACAGCTTTAGCAGATGGTTTTACTTCATGAAGCTTGAAATTAATTGCCAATCCTACGACGTGTTTGCAGATATTGTTCTTTAAATAGGGAGGGCAAGTGCATTGCGATGATTTCCAATCATTTTTGTTAAAGGTGATTGTCCATAATCGGTTGATACTAGCCTTGTAGCTTTCAAAAGTGCGCCATGAACACCGAAAACACATGCGTAGATACCGATTAATATCTTCTTCTTTAAGCTTAGCCTGGCCAGTAGCCGAAATGAAATATTTTGTAACATATTCGTTGGAGCTACAAGTCCTGAATTTCAAGTCCGGTTGTTCCTGTGTCCATTGAAACGCGGATGTCTCGATCTGTAACGATATTTTAGGTGTTGTGGCAAACTCCTTGCAGTTTGGACTGTCCAGATTTCACTCATATGACCGTATGGCATTCGGCTTGTTGATTCCAATTTTTAGCAGCTGCAATATCTTCGATTTGGTCTCAGGAGGAATGCCTGCAAAATTACTTGTTTGAGAACCTTGAATTTGTAAATTAGCTGATTCATATTTGTAAAAATACCTCTGAACTCAGTCGATTTATGGTCATGCGCTGCATCAGTTTTTTCTATTTCAACTGTTAGTGACTGCGAGTCGCACACCATTCGATACTTAGATGAACAGCTTTTTGAAACTCGACACATGTAGCTCCGTACAGAACCTTTGGCTGTGTCGAAGGTTTGGAAATACCTATAGCTGGACGCCTGATTCAAGAACTCTGTGTTCTCTGATAGACTCTTGAATGTTTCAACACGTTTTCAGTCACTTAAATTCCTTTTCTTACTTTTATGTTGACTTGGATTATCCTCAAAATCACTTGAATTTGATTGATTCCAATTAAATTGCTGCGAAGCTATTTTGTTTTTAATAAAAGTCAGATGCTTTTGTGAGTCTTAAGTTAAAGCAGAAGGCCCTCTTGGAGACGTATGTGGAATTTGAAAGACTTTATTCAGGTGTAGATAGCGTTATCTTTAGTCAAATTCAATCATTGAAATAGGAGACAATATTTGAATAATAGGAGCTACTTAAACAATTAGGTGGGGGCGATTTTCATTGGAGACAAAATATATATAAAGTAGAGATAAAATTCCTCTAAATAGGAGACGCGTTAAATATATGCCTTTTAAAATTGAGAATTGATAAGCCACCATGCGTAAAATACCCTCGTTTATTGAGTATTATTTATTCTGTTCCACCACTATTGTAACCCATGTTGTTTTTTTGTAATAATTTATTGTACAATGGAACTAAAACTGCAGGATAAAGTTTCTTCTGAGTCATAAGGATTTTACTTATAGAAATCGCGTCTATTTTAGAAATGAATGGTAAATTGACACCTCAATCGACCAAGTAACACCAAAAGACAAAACAACAAGTGCTAAAAATAATGTAAAAGAAATATGTCCTCACAGTATCTTTTCCACGTGTTAATTTGCCTCACAGACGATCTCTCCATTAGAACTTTACCATCGTTCATATCATGAGACATAAAGTCACAAACCAATTTCATAAGCCAGGAAACCGCAGTTTTATTTTTAGATCCTTTTATTTCCGTAGATATTTTTTCTCTAATTACACGATAATCCACTGCCACTGTAGGCCAACATGCAAGTTTTTCAAAGTTTATAGGTGGAAGAGAATGCAGTCAGGGTGAAAGCTTGTTCTTCAGGGAATGAGCTTTATCTCCTGAATTGGGCTTTGCAAGAAATCCTTCAAAATACTCCTGAACTTTGATGAAAATCATAACAAAGTTCTGGGATGCGAAATTTGCAGGGATTCATTCCCAGTCTCGAGATGAACCAATTGCCTATGAAGAATAACACAGCACTAAAGAAAGTGGGTGAGAGATGAAGTTCCACGTAATGACGACAATAGTATGGGAAACCGATTTAAATGTAATGGCTAGTTTTCATTGATATAACAGAAGAGTTAGAATCCTTAGGGGGCGAGTGTGGAATTTGATGTGATTGTGATGACTGAGCTATGGCGAATGAAAGTTTATAAGCAACAATTTTAAGTTAATTTTGATTTTACTTTGCTGTGAAATAGTAAAGGCTGTGATTGTACTACGGATGTATGTACACTGAGCAATAACCTATTTAGTCAGATTTCATGGGTTATAATAATATAAGCGTAAATTCATAAGCATGTAGATACATTGTTATGACTAAGCCCAAAACAGCAACAATACAGAGCACTAAAGAGCAGAAACTTCTTTGTTGTTTTGAATCTTTAGGGTTGCGAAGACTTCATCTTTCAATCAGCTCTAGAAATGTATACACAAACACTTCACCTTTACAAATATTTTGAAACAGTCAGATTACAAAAGGGTGGAAATCACTGTGCACAGCTGACAATAAGCAAAATAATAATTAGCACAACCATCCGATATAATAAACGAATAAATCCCTCTACAGACTACTGTCATGATACAATATAAGAATAGACTAATAGACTAATACGATACTTTATACTTATACTATGAGGTAAGGTTTTTCATTCTAAGTAACTTAGAAGGACATCGTATAAAGAGGAAATACGGATTACACAAATAATAGTTAAATCATATTTCCTATTTAATTATTAACTACAGAACAGACAAAACCACAGAACGAATCGATATTCTATTTCACGCTTCGCAGCTTGGAGAATTTAAACCTCCATAATAGTATAGTGTTGAATTATAAAAACTAACAAGGGGATTCATCATGTCCCTGTAACATAACTATTTTCAATTTTCACTTTATGGTAAAAAAAAGTCCACCGAAGTATATCTGTGGATTATTTTAAATAATATTTGGCGCAGAAATTGTTTCACTTATTTTCTGTACTTAATACTCGTGAAACTCGAAATGGCATCCGCACAATCAGCAGCCGATGTACTAAGTATTAAAGTAGTCCAGGCTTCCTTGAAAACTATCGAATTGTGCGACAAAATCTTTGCAAAATTCACGCAGGATTTCCCACGTTCCATAGGCTCTAACCAAATCTTGTTTTAAAATACCAACCCACTCTTTAACCTTGTTGTAATCTCCAAGCTTCAAGTAGCAGCTTATTATTAATCGATCGGTAGCAAAGTTCTCGTGAGTTATTCCTCTTGCTATGTTGAGGGCTGGACGAGCTGTCTCAAGCATCTCAACACACTCATTAAATAATTCATAACAAAAAAGAAGGCAAGAGAGCTCACGAAATACTTTGTCGAACATTGCCGTATTAAGAGTAGGGTTCTCAGCTCGCAATTCAGTGATCCTTTTAAAATACAGCAAGGCCTTCCTCAGCTGAGATTCTGTCGTAGTTGGTGCGCTTGCACAAGACGTATTTTGTTCCTGAAGACCTGAATTTACGTCCCCAGGACACAAACCTGAAGTTCCGAAGTGTCTTAAAGGCTCAAGTAATTTCCTGAGTGAATCTAATGCAGCCTCAATTTCTTGTTTAATCTCCTCGCTCTCTGCGACTTCGAATATGCAAAGGCGGCATTTGCATTCACACTCATCACCTTTCATGAACAGCTTTCTATTAGGTAAATCTGTAGATGGGAATCGACTTATGGTTATTTCTTGACCTTTCTGAATTTGATTCAAAGCTCGAATCATCAAAACATCCCCGAAAAACTGAATATGCGCATTCGCGTCGACACAGTCGTTTTTAAAATTCGACGCAAAAGGCCAAATTCCAAATGAGTTCGGGATCGTTCTGAAGTTAATGAGCATATAATTATTCACTTGTACGTTCATTTTTTGAATCCATAAACTTAACTCTTCAGACTTTTCTGCTGTGAACAAGACCAAAGTAGGGTCTAAGGATGGGCACACCGCCCCTTTACTAAATTCATTCATGACAAATTCATCCTTGTGGATTAATTTGTCTAGAATTTGTTTAGTCAAAATTGCGCTTCTTAATTCCTGATCATCAATTCCTCCATTAATGGCGAAAGACTTACGGACGATAACAAGTTGACCTGGTGAAAGATCTTCAGTTGCGTAGACTCCTCTTCCCTTTCCAGGAATTTCCAAAACTTCGATTGGTCCTTCGTATTCCCCAATATCATGGGATTGGTGCGTCGGCAATTTGAGCAATTCGCACATGTCATATTCCCCTTTTGACTGCTTCTGAATCTTGTGGGCGTTTATTTCGAGGTCCTTGTAGAAGGGGAGCTCTCGTTGAGCTTTCGGAAGTTTCGTTTGTATGAAATTGATTGCTTCTTTGTATTGACGGAGACCCCAGAGGCATTTGATTTTACAATAGGTTGCTGTTCTGTGTGATGCGTCGATTTGGAGGATAGTTTCAGAGTCCAGGAGGGCCAAGCTGTATACTCCAGCGTTCAAGTAAGCCAGTGATCTGTTGGCAAGTATGTCCTTGTCGTAAAGGCCCATTTCTTCAACACAACGTGTGTACGATTTAATTGCTGCATGGTAATTTCCATTTATGAGATATTCATCTGCTTCTATGAGCAGACAGGGCTTTGTAGCTGGTTGGAGAATGGTGCTCATAACTAAATTTTAAAAAATGGTAAAACTTAGAAGTGTAAATGTTTCTATTTAACTAATCCCAAATAAATTCATGCAAACTGTCGCGTATGTGACTCTTGAGAGAAAGGCAACAACCTTTAGGGCAACTTTTACGGTTTTGTGGACGATACTGGTATTGAAATTAAGATTGAACCAAAATGTTTTGCAATGGAATTGCTGTAGTTTGCATTTCGTAATTTCGTGATTTCAAGGGTGCAATCATAAATATTATATTGATCTTTTAAACGTTGTGCAAATGGTCACAATAGTTCGAATAATTTGAGTTTTGGTTACCTGCGCCCATTTCAAGAATTATTATTCGTCTATAATCCAATGCGCAATGAGATGATCCAATTAATCCTTCGTGGCTATTAGCGATGAATGTTTAACAAACGCGAAAGTGATCAATTATCCTGTGTACAATAATTGTATTAAATTGTTGATTTGAAGTGGGTTAAAAAATACTCTTGATATTTAGAAATGCAGAAAACTGGAATGACTGTTGGGAAGACTGATGTGTTAGATTTGTTATGATTCTGCCTTGGTAGTTGGTTAAGGAATGACTCATTAGCTGAATAGCCTAAAAGTGGACTGAGGAGGAGTGAATGAAATAAATATTGTAGCTTACTGAATGTGTGTGGAGTATCATTAAAGGTGATAAAGGTTAAGAAATGCCTTTAGCATATATAGGACACTGAAAGAGAGAATGTGTTTACAGAAACAGACTTGCTACAAGAACCATGCATCTTGGCGACGACCTCAACCACTTCTACATTTAGAAAAGGTCGTAAGCCTTAGTGCTGGTTCCGACTTACTCTCTTCTATTCTATTTCAAAAAGTGAAGTGATGGAAGTAGGGTGGTAGTACCGGCGTTTTAGGTTACTTGCGTTGAAAAAGAACTTCTCAGTATAAAGAAGGGGTTGAGGCCGACACCATGAACCTTTTTAGCTAGTATTTGTTTGCTCCTTAATTTATGATCAACCTATTTTTATTTCTGTGAAAGAAAATGTGAATACCTTTACGTTTTAATCTTTACCTTTCATTCCATTACCTTTCATTCCATTACCTTTCATTCCATTACCTTTCATACCGATTAAGACTCCTTGCGGTGAAATTTTATTTTCGGACATTTGAACTTCGATTCTGGTAAATTTTCTAAGTATTCTAGGTAATTTGTACACAAGATTTTAAAGTTAAATAATTATAAAGTTGATATTCTTGTTCATTGATGTGTGTAATTTGGTTTTTCTGCTGGTTTCTTCCCTTGCTTGCTTCCTTGACTCCGTCTTTTTCTCAACAGTCGTGGTCGAAAAACTTTCCATTCTTTCCTCATTGAAACCTATTGAGTCTTAAAAGAAAATGCCAAAGTCTCCGGTTTTTCATTGGGGTTTTTCACTACAAAGTATTCTTCCTTCAAATTGTATTCTTGGTCACATGAAAATGTTTCCGTTAATTCAATGACAACAGCTTCGTGAACTTTGTTTATTAAACAACCAAGGTCATCTGTAGAATTTTAATCAAAGAAAGGTCAGGGGTGAAGTCAAATTGCAAACAGAAATATTACAATAATGATTCCTTACTCGATCCAGATTGGCATCCTCTTCAGTCACGACGCTTTCCTCCAAAACCGATTCAGATAATTCTCCATTAGTCTCATTTTCTACACCCTCCTCATTTTGATATTCTCCAACACAAGAGGAAAAATCACCTCGCTTCAGCTTCCCACCTACTCCTTCTCCGACCTCCCTAGTGAACCCAAAGTGACCTGCTTCCCAATCCTTTTCCTTATTTCATTAAATTCTCATATCAACCCTTTCAACCGAGAAATTCGGTCAGTTAGGGCTGTCAGTCATAAAGTACGCCACTAAACCCCGAAGACGTGTCTTTCAGGCGAACATCCTTCCCTATCTCCGAACTAACGTGGAACATTTGGAGAACCATGCCCACCATCTCCTCCTGTAACTCGAGTGACCTTCTACCTGTCAAACAAATCTAGCAACTTTCATATTCCTCACTAGCACAGACTTTCCTAGACACACTAAAGAAGGTCTTCACTGCTTCCCTCACGTGAACTTGCATGATGCCACTTAGGATCTCGAAATTGAACCCTTCTGACGCTCTTTCCCTCGTTAAAAAACACAACGGTAAAGGTTGTAGCTTAGGAATTCGGGTGTAAGCGCTCAGTATAAACAAATGTTGTTCCTCGATTTTGGTGGATTCTTTTTTGTGTCTGTAACAAAACGCAAAGCAAAACATTCTCAGCCATCCCCATCCTCAACGGCTTTTAAAGGCAACTCCCAAGAGTACATGAAGTATCACAGCCTGACGGATTGTTCATGACAATAATACAATTTCACTAGATACTAATTATCCAATGCAACCTGATGTGAGTTCCATGAGTTTCTCTCTCCTTTTGCCATATTTTGGGACAGAGATTTTAACGCAATCAGAAATTTATGAAAAGAGGACACATGAAGGAATTGATGTTTAGCATTTAAATGATTTATTTAACGTATTCCGAAGCTTTTTGGATTTTATTTGGTATGTTATTTAAATCAACACAGCTTAATATTGTTCATTTGCATTGAATAAGTTTAATACAGTAACACCACGATACACTGAAAAACTCAACAGATCTGCCTGTCACCTGGGGTTAAAAATAATTCCTTATTTATAATTCAATCAATGTGCTAATATTACAGAATTGTAAGCTTGTAATAATGTCGTTGTCAGAAAATACACTAATTTTAAGTAATATAGCAAACCTTCTTAACCTTTAAACTATTAAGGGATTGTATGAATTCACTTGTGCCTATAAGTTATTTAATTTGTCTATTCACACAAATATTTCGTAACTCTTGACTGTAGTTTTAATCAAACCAGAATTTCTTAAATACTAAAGAAGTCCAATCCTATTTCCAAATTCTCAAATTGATCTGAGAACGGCTTTCCGACTTCACGTAGTATTTCTACAGTCCCAGAAGCTCTAACCAAGTCTTCTTTAAATATTCCAATCTATTCCATGATAGTCTCCCATAAGAAAATCAGAATTCTTTACGGGACTCAACATTGCAGATTCTCCTTTTTACTATTGGGGGGGATAGGGAGAGGTGAAAATCAGTCCTCCTCCGCTTTCCCACACTTTCTCCTGGCAGATCGCGCGCGCTATTTAGCGCGAATTCTAGCCGAGTTTTGAATATGGGCAGCTAATTTTTTTCAAAAACTTCAAGTTAGAGATGCATTAGTGAGTTTTGAGTGCTGGTTTGCCATTACCAGGAGTATCTCTATCGTAGTTGCAATGTAAGTTATCACACCATTTAAATTTACAGTCTTCTATCATTTTATGTGTTTGAATAAAACGGAGTGGATGAAAAAGATGAGAATGGTTAGTTGATTTTTGCGATTAGGAATGGAATTTTATTCGCAAAGACAGAAACATATCTGAATTTATGCAAATTTTAATAGTGATATGAGTACATTGAAGCTGTTTTTGCACAACGCCATTAATTTTTGAAAGGAACAGAGTATGGAATGAATGTTTGTGGAAATAATAATGGAGTCATAATAGCTCTCACGTTTGACACAACTGAAGTGTAACAGATTTTTTAGTCTAAATTGTATGAAGATAGAGTTAGTATTTAGGATTCATCACTGAAAATTAAATTTGGTTCGTATCTAATGAGGACAATACCTTTTGTCTTATTACTGTCGTAAGAAGTTGTCAAAGGTTGAATAAAATATACTTTACCAATATTTTCAGAGCGAATGTTCATTCTACGAATAGAAAAAGCGAAAAGTACAGTTGCTGTTACCAAAATTATTACCACTAAAATTCCGGATATAATTTTCAGCTCCAGAGAAAAGCAGAATACACCAGAATTAAAACTGGGAAGAGTGATTCCTAACGTTTCTTTGTAGACTGACTGTTTTTTTGTCCAAAATTCTTGATCGAAATCTTTGACTACTTCAGTGGCTGGAATTTTCACAACAACGGTTTTATTGTGGTTGAAATTTTGTTCGGACTCATTTGCAACGCCACTTGTCAAAAGAATTGTAAGTGATTTTGAAATTCGTGAGTGTTCTGAGACATTGTAATAATTAGCTACGATTAAGGAGATTCGTTGTTCACCGGGGGTGTCAGTTTCATTCACTTGTGTCACAAGAACCAAGTCGTCTCCTTTTTTTACCACACTTACTTCCTGTTCAACTCTTCTGTCGTTTACTATAATGGTCGTCCCAGCATCTAAAAACTTTGTCGACATCACGGCAGTCTTTTGGCCAATCAGATTTACTCTTATTTCACAAATGGAGAACATCCATTGATTTGTTGTCTCATTGAATCTGAGCTTCATTTTACGCCCGTTAAAAATAAAAAATGAATTCTCAAAGGCGTCTTTATAAAG
>JAQGAC010002278.1:0-10770 GCA_034696585.1 Isotomurus maculatus
TTGCGATAAACTCTTTTTGGCATTTTTGACAAGGAATGAGGGGCAGTTTTCAGGTCTCTCTGTTTTCCTGCTACTCACGAAAAGGAATGGTCTGGGTAACTGCTTACGGCTGACGGGAAGCCCAAATCGAGTCTAAAGTATATGAGAAACCCATGTGGAGAGAAAAAGACTTCATTTCTGATATAAATTCTTCGCAAATGCTACTTATTTTAGTAAGGTAAATTTTTAGCCCAGGTAATATTGGGCTTATAGGAGGACGTAATGTGTCCGGCCGTCCGACCGTCTGTCCGTCTGTTATGTGTCGCCGATTGCTCAAAAACTAACAAAGCTACGGCCATCAAAATTTGCACGGTGTTAGAAAAAGCGATGCAATTTTGTCTTTTGGATACGAAATTCTACTGTGATGCTTAAACCACCCCAGGCAAATGCTTAAGTTCAAACATGCAGAATTTGCTTAATTCTTAAAATCGACGTAGCTCATTTACTGCACAACCAAATGAAAAAATCTTTTTTCGCTGGTATTAAAGACATTACTCATTGTAAATTTAGACCTTTTACTGGACATGTGGATGTAATACTGGCCCTAGAAACCCCACTTAAGCACGTTTCTAAGAAGCACCTTAAAATTTGTTCGGGGCAGATTTCAGTGAATCTGTGTCCGATTCAGTTCAGATTTTGAACAAATGGACGTAGGCATAGTTTATTGTGTCTATCAAAAGTTGAGCTTCCTATGATAACTCAGACGACCGTGCGGGCTGATTAAGTATTTTATAAAATGTGAATTTTGTTGCATGACGTGCAGTAGATTTAACAAGTAAAAGCTTAGGGACCTGCAATTGCACAGCATTATCGAAGTGACGATTATACTTAAGTTGGGATGTTTGGTCTCTCCCCAACCCCTTAGCAGCCGCTACTTAAGCAATTTTAACTTAATTTCTAAGGAAATCGGGAAAAGATTTTCCGTTTAATCATGCAGGTAAATTGCGTGAACCTCCAGAAGCCCAAAACTTTGGTAAATGTGCGATATTTGCTAAAAAAATCTGAATAATCCTAACAGTAAACCTTATTATCTGGGCTTTGAGAATCTGCTTGGTGTAGGTTTTATTAAATTGTGATGATTTCTTTTCGTCTTTTTTGATCAGAAGGGTTCACATACTTTTAGGTTTCTCGGTTTCCCTTCAACTCTTAACCAGGAATTTGTTGGATACTTATTTCTGACTGATCGGAAACCAGGATCTATACAGTCCAAAGTATATAAGAAACCTATGTCGTGAAAAAAAAGTGTTCATTTAGACTGGGAATATTTCCTTTCCAATTACTACGCCGTTTTTCTTAGGTTAATTTTTATTTTATTAGGATAAGCTCATTTTTGCTTTATTTATAAGGAGGGGGTCAGTTTTCAGGACTTTCTGTTTTCCAGCAACTCAAGACAATGGATGGGCGTGAGAATTGTTTCCGACTGATAAGAAACTCATTAACATTCCAAAGTATATGAGAAACACATATCGAGAAAACTCATCTTAGGCGAATCAAAAATCCATGAACTCTAAAAAGCATGAAATAAGTTTATGGAAACTGGGAAACGAAGGCAAAGGCCTAGCACAGATAAAGAAACGGGAGAATAGACACAGGATCACGGAGCTCACACTCGTCTTTTCCTAAACCCTTTCCTTTCCGTCGTCCTCCTCAACAGCACAGCATCGTCTGCCTCCAGATAAGTAAGGCGCGAACACACGCCTACTAATGCCCCAACACCGCACGGGTTTCACCTAACACGAGAGTTGAGTGGTGCGACACATAATAGTAGGTACAATGGATTTGCGCGCGATCATTTCAAGCAGAGAGAGTATCTATTTAGAGGCCGACAAGTTATTCTTGAGTACTGTGATTGTCAAGGTATTAGTCATATCAATCGAGCACACCATAAACTAATACGATACGACTTAGCCGCCATTCAGGTTCTACAAATACGAAGAGCAAGTGAAAAAGCCTCCTTTCACTACATCTCTTCTCCCGATTGTTCATCGTAACTGCTGATTCTGTCAATCCGGATTCTAATAGCTTCTTGAAGTAGAGACGATTCGGACTTCCAGAGATGAAAAAGAAAAATTGCTTTTTAAAGGTAGGATTTGCTAGTGAAATTGAATACTTCCAGATAAAAGAGATGCGTGTTTTGGAGGACCGTAAACTGGAACTTTTGCCATAGCTATAGGATCATTATATACGTTCATGTAAGTTGTCAGCGCCCAGCACCGATAACTTCAGACGTCAATAGCTCGATTGTCCTTACCGCAGTACCACCCAAATGGTGTGATGAAGGTCGTCATCTTCTGTGATTCCTTCGCCAAATCGATTTGATGAAAACCACTGCTGGCACCCAACTTGGACAAAAACTTTGCCCCAGCAATCTGTCCGAGAGTGCTCAACCACCGGCATCGGGTGTAACTTGCATTCCACACTCGCATTTAATTTTGTCAAGTCCACGCAAACTCTTATGTCGTTTTTGGGCTTCGGCGCTATGACCAACGGGGAACACCACTCCGTAGGCTCATTGACGGGCTCAATAACTCCGTCGTCCAGAAACTCTTGGAGTTTTCTTCAGCTTGTCCATCAGTGGCAAGGAAACATGGCGAGGAGAATGGATTGTAAATGGTTTTGCACCGTCCTTCAACTTGATCCTGTAGGGGTCTCCAATCTTTCCAAGGCCAGTGAACAGCTCAGAAAACTCTTTGGCAGGCTGCATTTATTCCTGTCCCGGACCAATCCGCACCCCCAGCTCATGTGGTGGCCGACTCCGGTCCTCTGAACTCACTGCACCTATCTGCAACTTGACAAGCTGCAAATCTTCACAGGCCATCAGTCCCAGCAAAGGTCTTGCTAATCATCTCACGACGAATATCTCCTCACTAATGCGACACTCCTTGTGTCGTAATTCACAATCCAAAAAACCTACTACTGAGAGGCTATTTCCGTCGGGTCCTTCAAGCCTTCTCTGAGATTGAAGTAACTCCCGTTTCTTCCAAATCTTCCTCAACGAGGAGTGGAATAGCCGTCAAGTCGGCTCCAGGATCCAATTTATAATTGATCTGCTGTCCATCTGTCTTGATGTTAGCTGACCATCTCTCCTGAGGCTGGCCAGTATTCCCATACCCAACGACCGCGATGGGACCTATGAAATTCTTCATATTCGACGGGGTACTGGAGACACAATTCACTAGACTCTTCTCCTTCGTGTCCTTGCACATTGCATTGCAGCAAAGTGGTTTTCATCTCCACACTTAGAACACTTCTTTCCCCATGCTGGGCAATTTTTCCTTCCTCTTGAATTCGTGTCCGAGTCCACAAAACCTGCACTTCCGGCTTCGGTTTTGATCGGCTTTCTTCTCTCGATCCTGGAATTTTCCAACAGGTTTCTTCTCTAATCTGTTTAGAGCTGTAGTCTTGGACTCTCCTCTGAGATCCTTCTGCTGTCTCTTGACAGCCTCTTGCTGCCTGGACATCTTAACAGCTTTCTCCAGAGTTAATGTCTCATTCAGCTGCATCTTCTCTGCAAGCTGGCGGTCTCGTACTCCGACGACGATCCGATCTCAGAGCAGCTCATTTTTTAGGGCTCCGTACTCTAAATATTGTGAAAGACTGTGTAAAGCAGTTATAAAATCATCCACTGATTCTCCATCCTCTTGTCTACGCGTATTGAACTTTCGAAAATGACGTTACGCTTGACGAAAAAATGGGTCTCGAACTTGGCCATCACAGCGTCGAATTTCTTCTGGTCGGCAGAAGACAATCCAAAAGACAACAGGATGTCGTCCGCAGCATCTGCTATAAAGTAAATCAATGCGTTCACTTGCTCCTCTTCCGTCTTCTTTAGCAGACCGAAAGCAATCCGAAACCTCTCAAACCTCCTTTTCCATCGTTGTTACTCGGCCGGAGTTGAGAAGGGGAAGGCCTCTGGAGGCGCAACCTGGAACACAGACTCGTGTCCCGCTGGAGTTGTCACAGTTGCACTAGGATCGGGTGCCATCTTGCGGCGGATGCACTAAACACACTCTGCCACGCAGTTCTACCCTGGTTGTCTCTCTCACACAAAAAACGGTCCCGAACACGGTCACCAACGAGGTCATAGGTTCACTACCGCAGCACCGCAGCCACCAAGTGCTGTTATGAATGTTACTTGCCTAAGGTCACTCTGACCTCGATGTAGATCCTAACAGTGAATTAGATAAAGCGGAGAAGAGACACACACGGGTACAACTCTGGAGCTAGTTTATTACTCTCCAACAGTCACTTGACAACTGACTCACTCTGAGTCTACACACATATCCACATAAACCACAACGCTCCCTGTCCTTGTCCTCCTTAGGAGACCAGAAAGAAGTTTGTCAGTACACTGCAAGCCAGTTTTTGGGCCTTCGCCAACAATGTCTTCACTGTGATCTATCCAAGGCCTGCTGTCAATCTTTGCTGAGCTTATCATTTCTCCAGAGGGTTTAAAGTTAGAACTGTGTTTTTAAGAAGGTCAGTGTTGTTTTCCTCGAGGAATTCCATAGGGCTTTTCTTTGCAAGCAACCTCTCACCTCTCATTACCCCGACCTTAATTGGATTTGGACCGCCTTCATGCAACCGATTTAGGGACTTAATCCGTACATTTACGCGTTTACTGGGGAAGAACTTTGTAACACTTTCAGGAACTTCTCTGAAGTTGGGACTTACAATTGTTGACAGATTTTGTACCACTCCTGTCTTTCTGCCGATATCATTTGGTTGATGAGGGATCTCAATATCTCATCGATTTTTTAAAAAATATTCAGCCATTTCTTCGACGGCTCACTCAGTCCACCTTCTGACCAGAAACGTATACAAAAGCCGTCGCACCTACCGTAGTTTCTCATCTTGGGATATGTTCCTCAAAACTTATGGACAGTGTACCCAGTCCCATATTCCATACCTCCTTCTTCCCTATGATCAAAACTATAGCAGTCTTCGAGACGAATGTCTCGATCATCGTCCTTCTGCCAGTAAATATCTCTATATCTTTCAACCTAGAGATCAGATGGTAACTGATGAGTCACAGTATTGATTGTAAGCTTAATGAATCTATGCCCAGAAACTGACGAAACAAGCCCCAGCTAAGCGTCTGAATATTTTGGGATTGCTTCACGCAGCAGAGGTTGAATGAAGCAAGCCTCCCAAAAATCATACGCTTGATGCCATGTTTAAATTCAACAGCGTTGGGATTAAGATGTAGCTTTCGCATACCCTGGACTTGGGAAAAAGTTGTACGCGTAGTCTTGATTCACATTTGTGAAGTCATTATGAATTTAGCCCCGTAGTCTGCTGCTAGCACTCCTCTGGTTGAGATTATGCTCATCAATAATCCCCTCTGGAATGCGCGTACGTTCTTCGCGTACCAACTCGCATTCCTTTGATAATTTTGAATCTGAAATTCAGTAACTTGTTTCGTTTACGCATATTTATCCCGTACGTAAGTTTGTTCGTTTTAGAGCGCACCAGCGAGTCTTGAGATTTCATCAGATCTCACAAATCTTTGATTACTTTAATAAACCCTGAAGCAGTTGTTGTCCCTGGCACAATAAGTGGGAGAGTTTGGAGGCTTTGTTGGATAACATCTTCAATGCTGAAGCTACATGCTGTCTTTGTCTTCCCTTTATACAGGCAAGTAGGTGACTTAGCACCGGTTGCGAGCTGAATTCTTGCCTCTGCGCTGCAATAAACCTCAATATAGTTTGCTTGTCACTTGTTGAGCTTGTGTGAATCTCCGGAGAAGTTCTGCTTTAAAATGCTGGCTGCATATCCTGAAATCGCTAATTTTAAACTCATTTGCATCTTTGGTATGTAAATGGACATGAATTTATTGTGTTCGGTTTGTAAGTACTTGGAATATTTGTTGATGAATTTTTCAATTTCTTTCATCATTGTTTCTTCTGTCAATACGAAGGTTAACATTAATTGTGGTTGGATTAGAAAACCTAGACGATTTCTGAAACTTCATGTTTTTGTTTTATTTTTAAATGAGTATGTATTTTCGGTTACTTATTACTAATCTAATAATTTGGTGTAATTCTAGAGAAAATTACCTAAACATGTTACAAAAAAGAATGTATTCTCTTAATATTTGTTATTTATATCCAAACGTTTCTAAATGTTATTCAAAAAGCTTTGGGAATTTTCTTTCACTTTGACCTCACAGGTCAAAGTGAAAGAGGAAAAACTTGTTGATTTTTTCATCCCCCACAACAACCTATCAAAGTTTTGGGGGGTCAAGGGGGGTCCAAAAAATTTGTGGGACAGTCGTTTTTTTCTTGACGAATCCGCGGAAAATCCTGTACTCAATTAGGAATAAGGATAGTAAGGGATGTTTTCTTAAATTAAAAGTTGAGAAAATAATTTTAATTTAGTATTATGCAGTAAAATTAATTTTTAGACCCTTTGTAGGGATTGTGGTCGCCCCTTAATTTGGTCGCTTGATGACCTACCGTTAAAAACACCGAAATTTTACGCTCCTTAAACTCTCCTTAAACGCTCCTTAGACGGTTGGAGCAGTAACCAAGTGTTTCTGCCAAGAAGAAAGTCCATAGTGAGTATTGAACACAATGGAGAAACTTTGAAGTTGAAACAGTGAGTGACCCCTACTCCAGCGCAGGTCGTGGATTTTTAAACATAATCCATGTCGACTGTAACATTCTGGAGTCTCCTTGCAGAAACTTTGGTCGTGTGAGTTCCCGTACGGTGATTTCCGGAACCGGTTCGCTCAGTAACAGGGAGTGCAGCTTGGAAGTCAAACGGGCAAGTTTGAGTCATTTTGCCGTATTACCGAAGAAGTGCAGAGTTCATTAGAATCTTTTAGAGTTCAAATACGAAGGGAGAAGGAGATGGCGTGTGGCGTATCGTCGTGTTCTTGTCTCCTAAACTTCAGGGTCACTTCTTATGCGTCCACCAGAGTTCTTAGATGGTCTCTAAATACCTCTTCCAGATGCCTAGTTCCCCGTCATCAAGGCAGCAGATTGATCACAGACTCCGAAGTCCTCACCTGTAAGAAAGAGTGAAGTGCTAAAGTCAGCAGCAGCTCCAGCTGAGTTCCAAAGCACCAGACCCCCCACACATTACAAATACTCATATAAAAATTCATTTTCCTTAGTTTTGTCGTAGTGGAAGCTCGAGAAGCCGCAGCAGTTCCAGCAGTTCCTGTGATGCTCAGCGGAACTCAAATACAGTGCGTAGTGTGTAAGCTGTGTCTAAGTCGAAACCTCCCATCATGATAAGTGTTGTGTTAAGTGGTTGTCCGTTGTCAGTTGAGTTGGACACAGGATCCGACTCCACACTCATCTCTCAGCAGCAGTGGAAACAAATCGGAAGGCCCAAGTTGGACAAGCCTTCGTCGTTCTCCACCATTACTGACCAAGTGTTTCGGTCGAAAGGAAAGTTCAGTGCGAGTGTTGAACACAATGGACAGATTCGCCCGTTGAAAGTTGAAGTAAGTGACACCTACTCCATCGTAGGTCGTGATTTTTTGAACATGTTCCAGGTCGATTGGAACAGTGTTGAGTCCCAGTGTGGACAAGTGAAGTTCGTCGTGTGAAGCCCCGTATGGAAACTTCCGGAATCGGCTCGCTCATAGCAGGGAGTGCAGGTTGGAAGTCGGACGGGCAAGTAAGAGTTGTCTAACTGTAGACCTAGGCCATAGAAACAACTCCGTTGAAGCTTCTCCTTCCAGATGAGGTGGTCTGAGTTCTAATAATTAAAATCAGTGGGCATTTTTTGGGACTCCCAGTCCCATGTTTTTTCCCATAATTCGTTGCTAGCTGGTACTAGCAACGAGACTTCCATAAGAACGCTCTCCTGTGGGGACAGATTCTGTGCGGGGTTTGGAGATATTTGTGGCACTGTGTGACCTCGCAATACCGATGTGATCTCCATAAATAGAATTTGCTGAACTAATCTCTGTTATTCTTATCTCTTCTGCAGTGACCGAGAATGTGTTAGGATTGAATTGTTAGCTTGCTAGGAAGTAATGAGATTTATTTCCTGATGATGTGATGTTTCATAAGGATTACAATGAGAAGCTTCAACGGGATAATATTATTAAGATATTAAATCCGTACATTTAGGCGAAGTATTTGATAGCGCTTTCAGGAACTACTCTAAAGTTTCGAATTAGCACATTTGAAAGATTTTTCACTACTGAAGGCTATCAGACTATTTAAGTTTTTAATTTCTTCAGTTAACTTGAATGCAGCAATTCCTTTAACATCGAGTGCTTTCCTTAGAGTTTTTATTGTTTGATTTTTCCTTACTATAGTCTGTCTGTGCTTCTTTTCCAGTCCTTTTAATCGCTTAATGTACCGAGACAATCCTATTGTTCCAAACATTTAAATTAGAGCTCTTGTTTTTGGTCAATCGACGGGTTGGTTTATCTACCTTGAAGATTTTCTGAGTTTTCTCAAGTCGCATATGGAGAAGTGGTACTGCAGTCGATTTCAGTTGTTCTTTTTTTGCATCTTATCCGGTAAGTCATTCGTAAAGTTTTTGTAGTCGCATGTTTAAAATGGCAACTTCAAATCCCAAAGTTGCAGATTTTCAACGCGTCTGAAGCACTTGCAGCGTTCAAAACCGATTTAGATATCCAACAGTTCCTTAACTCAAGCCTTTTCTGTGTCGGAAATGAGTGAATTGTAGTATTCAAACGACCTCTGCGGTTGACGCAGCTTGCAAAACTGCACATCTTCTCCCCATTCTCAATCACCTGCCAGTGCAGTGCCACACGCAAAGTCATTCATTAAGTAAACTAACGAAGTCAGTCAATAAAATTTATTCTGTATACTAACGGTGTAGGGCAGAGTGAAGTAGTCAGAGCAGAGATTAGTTCAGTAAAATAGAGATAACATAAGTAGTGTCATGCGAGTTCACACGGCTCCACAAATAACTCCAAACCCCGCACAGAATCTGTCCCCACAAGAGAGCGTCTCGTTACTAGTACCGGCTAGCAACGAATTATGGGAAAAAACATGGGACTGGGAGTCCCAAAAACTAGCCACTGATTTTAACTAGAACTAGGACCACCTCATCTGAAAGGAGAAGCTTCACCGGAGTTGTTTCTATGGCCTTGCTGTAGACTCAGAGTTCGAGTCTTTTTTCCGTTCAAATGGAGTCCGACACACAGCAAGCAGTGCTGATCTTCCCCGTAGCAACGGAGAAGTGGAGATGTCCAAGAGAACCTCCAAGTCTTTGTGTAAGAAGGGTGAAGGAGATACCGTGTGGTTGTGTTCTCCTCTTCTAAATTGCAGGGTCACTTCTCGTGCATCCACTGGAGTTCCACCCTCTAACCAGGCGTCCAGTTCCCAGTCTTCACAGCAGCAGGCAGCGAAGTCTCAGCAGCAGACTCCGAAGTCATCGCCTGGAGTGAAGAGTGAAGTGCCGACCTCAGCAGCAGCTTCACCAGAGTTCCGGAGTGCTGTATGCCCTGATGTCCAGCAGCAGCCCTCTGTGCGACCGGTAGCCGTCCCTATTCAGTTCGAGCCTGACGAAGAAGACTCCCGTAGCCAGTCATCATCGTCACGGCCTCCACGTCATCGAATAAAGCCGGACTGGCTAATTGCAGTTCCTTCATCAGAGGGGGAAAGGAATGTAGTGTATGTGAGTGAGATTTCCCGGACTTCCAGTCATGTGTCCCAGCCATATTGTTTGGTGTGCTGGCAGTGTGTTCCCGTGTCTCTCGTCCTCCTCACCTCAACTGTCCCACTTAATTAATTGTAAACTAATTGGTCTCCCCAATAAAATCTCCTGTGTCTTAGTTTAATTGTTTTGTGCAACATGTGTCTAGTGTGTCGTCATTCAGTCACCTCCCATACACAACAAATTGGCGACGAGTCGGTTGAACTTTCATGGAGTGCCCAAAAAGTTACAGTGTTCATTTCAGTGCTAAGTGGTTGTAGGTCCAACATGCCTGTAGGACAGTTGAACCCGTTCAACCCCGTCGAGGATGACTTTGAGTCTTGGGAGGGGTTCATGGAGAACTTTCTCCTCGCCAACGACATCAACAAGTCAGACGCGGACAAGGGAGGAGCCAAGAAGGCCGTCGTAGTCTTCCTTTCGTCTGTAGGAGTGTCCACCTACAAACTCCTCTACGACCTCATGTCTCCTGACAAGCCTCAGTCGAAGGGTTTGGATGCACTTGTCAAAGTGCTCAAGGCACACTATAAACCTGCACCGAAGGCGTTAGCCGAGCGCCACAAGTTCTTCAGCCGCAAGCAGCAGCATGGAGAACCTGTTAACTTGTTCCTCGCCGAGTTGAGGAAATTAGCAGTTAACTGCCAGTTCGGAGACCTCGACACATCCCTTCGAGATCAATTTATTTAGGGTCTCCTGTCAGAATCAGCCCAAAAGAGAATTTTTGTGGAGGCGGATGACGTGAAGTTGTCGACGGTCGTGTCGATTGCCGTCAGCAGCGAGCAAGCAGAAGCGAGCACGTTAGCAATAAAAGGAGGTCCCTCAACGTCTTTCTCCATCAGTGGAGATTCCGTCCTCAAAGTTCATGGAGAAGTAAGGAAGTTAATGAAGTCGGAGAAGTCATCCACTTCCAGTTGTCCTAATTGTGGGCGTGGTCACGCTAAGTCGGAGTGTCCTCACAAGGACGTTCAGTGCTACAGGTGTGAACGCAAAGGACATTTTCCTAAGTTTTGTCGTAGTGGAAGCTCGAGAAGCCGCAGCAGTTCCAGCAGTTCCTGTGATGCTCAGCGGAACTCAAATACA
>JAQGAC010002279.1:0-10770 GCA_034696585.1 Isotomurus maculatus
TATCAGTAAGGCTGAGTAGGTTTTTCTCTGTGACATTTGTCACCATTTTGGTTGGTGTTTAAGTTCACTTTCAATAAAAACAGGTTGTTTAGTTTTCTTTGCCTCCTCTTGACTTTAATTGTTAAAAAAAATTGAAAATAATCGTTAATCAGAAAACTAGCAATTCCTCGCAAAAGCGCTTTTCGCACATTCTACAACGCATCGTCGACAGCCAGTTTACACTCGTGTGTGTGTCCTATATTCTACAAGCGTTAAAAAACCTGCTATGCTACAAATTAAAATCACGTTTAACACCTGATCCCTCTCATCGTCAGAATGTGCAATTCTAAGTTCGGGACTCTGTCAATTTACGAGAGAGACAATTGGCAATTATACCATCAGATTAGATTAGCCGGATGGAGAGATGCCGGCTCTGTTTGCATTGCACTCCCAATTACAAGGAAACTCATCAATATAAGATGTCCTCACACCTAATCTATCACACGGGAAACGTGTGTTTTAATCTCAAAATCAAAACCACAGGCAATATCTGATAAATCCCCGACAGGTGAGCTCAATAAAATATTGCAAGCGATAAGCTCATCAATATTGTCTGCTCAGTGAGAATTGATCCCACGAAGCATTACCAAATTATAGTTCGATCTTGAATAAAACTTCTAGTAATTCGATTCTATTTTGGAACAAGGATGCCGGAACAAACCCGAATTCACAACAAACTGAAGAGAAATGTTACCTTTATTATCTTAGCACCGGTTTTTCTCGTGTTCATTTATTCCAACGCCTTGCAGGAATCGTCCCCGAACGCATTACACAGGTAACTCCTTGCAAGTCTTGTAGCATGAAATTAAACTTGATTTTTTGTCACTGTAATGCAAAATTTTTCTTTAAGAGATGAAATCACGGACAAATTTGACATGGAAGATGTGTCAGCAATTCAATTTAGAAATTCATCAATCTTCAGCGTATTTACTTACTACAAATTAGGATGCTGAAAGTTAATGTATTACACTTAAATGTGTGTGCAGTGAAAGGATTCTCATTCAAAAGAAGCCGTACAACTTCATCAATCCACCGCATCTAAAGCTTTCAAACTTCGGGGAAAAAACGATTTCTAATGACACGTTGGGACTTCAAATATTGTCTGAATTAGTATATACAAGAACAAATTAAGGTTTTGCAAGATTCAAAGAACTGTGAGAAGGGTTCTGTCTTATGCGGGCATTTTGGTTGTAAGTGGATTGCGATAAATTTTAGTTGAGTACAATCGGTAAATGCTGTGGGCCTGAACAGATTGCGGACTTGGGTGTCAACTTCATCATCGTGCAGCCTGTCTTATGATATCATACGCAATGGGATTGCCGTTAATTCATGAAACAGAATTAAAAGGAGCCAAATGGGCTTATTCAACGCCTTGGACTGATGTTATGCTTCCACTAGGGTCGTCGTGTAATGTCAGCTCGTCAACTTACAAGTGGACTTGGAAACACACTGCTGAATTCTGTAGTTTTCTTGTGCTTGCATATAATTTTTAAAAGTTGCATTGGAAATCCAGTTTAATTCTTAAATTGCAGACTCTAAACGGCAACACAATTTGGAGTTTGCTTGGAGGCCTGAGGATACAAAAAATCCCGACAAACTTTACTCTCCTTTGTTTTCTGGGATAGTGGTTCGAAGTTCTTTAGCACAAATGGTTGAAAATAATCACCCTAACCCGGTGCAATGGTTAGCAAGTCAGTTCGTACAAAAAGCTTGGCAGATTCAACCAAAAACGATGGACAAAATAAAAAGAGATCAAGCGTCTATTGGACTCCAATCCGATTGCATTGCGTAAGAAATCAATACCGCTATGTCAAAAGTACTATGGTGTTTTTATTTGAATAACCGGAAAAAGATTTCACGTCCGTCGGACGGATAAAAAAGACGAATCCAAGAAGTCTGTTCACAAATTGGATGAATACTTTTCCAAAGCGAAGGAAGTGAGCGACAAAGGTACATTTGCTTAGTGATTAATTGATTGCTTGATGGAAATAATCCACACTCACTAATGATCCATTGCACATTTACAGCTTTCGCCCAAAACGGAAGAAGACCTCAAGTGTTCGTAGCTTCTGATGATGCAGCTGTCTTGCCAACTGCAAAAGAAAAGTAAATCAAGTAAATTCAGAGAGCGACTTAAATACAATATTTTCGGCTTAATTTTTTCAGATTCAAAGATTGGGAAGTGGTGGGTTTTTACTCAAATAAAACTCTGAAGAATCCGGGAGAAAGAAACCACTTTTTATATGAAATAATAAGAGATACGGCGACTATGGCTCAATGCAAAACCATAATATGCGGGTTTTCTTCAAATGTTAGGACAACTAAAATCTATTTTAAGGCACTCAAATTGTGTCAAGATTTTGCTACTATTCTGAAAAGATGTTAATGTATTGTTTTTTGGGACAGATTTGCTGTCTTTTGCAGGAACTGAACATGAACGATAGTGACAAGCAGATTATTTCGCTTGATGGGTCCTACCGTTATTTAGTTAACGGGGCTAATTTGAAGTCACTCAACAAAATCGATTTCAAAGTTGAAACAGCAGTGGAAAACGCTTAAATAGAATGAAATCCCTTTGGAATATATTTAACATTCATGAAAATAAATTGTAAAATCTGCAAACAATATCAGTAGGATGAAAATAGTCTCAAATTTTCTGATGAATTGCAAAGTCAATGGGTTCTGTGATCTCCCTCGGTTTCAAGGACGACGAAGACGGGCCCAAATTATTCGACAACATCTCCTCCTTCCTCCTAGAGAGTCTCAACAACGCTGATCCAGAGTTTCAGACGCTGGTGAGTGTGTTTGTTGGAGCCACGCGGTAAATATTGGCTTAATGTGATTCACATTAAGCTCCAATCAATCAATTATTAGACGCACTCATCTTTAGAATTCATTGTTATCACACGACGTACCACATTGGAGGCCGAGACACTCAATTCTTCCCCACACAACCACACCAATTGTAGCACAACTCCAGAACATTCAACAACATTCTCTTCCATTTCTGCCGGCCATTTATTAATTTTGAACTCAGCTTTCGACGTATTCTTCGTCTCATGTCGACTTTCAACCCTCTCCGACAATTTTCGACATTAATTTTACGACAATATGCATTAACCAAGTGTGTCGCTCATTGCCCCGGGATCAGACGGCCCCCGCGAAATTCAATTTTGAACTGGACTCGATTCTTCCAGTTCTTCTCATTACAATAACAACAACACACACAGTCAACAATAAGTTCAAATCAGATTCACACGTGCGTGAATAATAATCATATTGTTGTCTCTGTTGTTCTTATTCTACAATGTTTTCACAATACTCTTTGCTTTCAGATTGGTAAGAAGACAGGCAGATTCGAAGGAGTCTACTCCAAAACTCAAACTGTATGGATTGTGGATCGCAAGTAAGGTATGATTATCATTCAACTGCTTACTAGTGACTGATTACACACTTTGGATTCGAATTTCAAACATGACTTAAATGATGTGTAATTGTTTACTTACAGGAAAAGGGAAAGGCTGTGTGGAGTGTATTGCAGTTTATAGCTGACTTTGGATTTCTCTAATTGATGGGGGATTTATTCTCAAGTCTGTGACTACATAAAAGCCAAATCACAATTCTGTGGATTGAGGACACTAAAAGTAATGTCTTTACTTAAGCTTGAGGCGCATTGGAGTGTTTAATTTTTACACTCACGTTTTATTTGTTTGTCCTTAGTGAGTAACAACAAAGCTATTGCGGTGTCAAAGCGTCGTCTTGAAGTTTCGCTGATTCGCTTGAAGCCTGAAGAGCTTGAGAAGTACTTTGCACGACTAAATGGACCCGTTAGAGATCCAGAGGACAAGCACAGACAGTCCCAAAGCGCCGATTGTTCTTCCATGAAAGTAGAAGTGCAAGAAGAGGGATTTGAAATGAAACCAGACGATGGAGAATTTGAAGTAAAGAATGAAGAAGAATTGAAAGTGAAAGTAGAGCTGCTGGAGGAAGTGGAGGTTCAGATTGAGGAGAACTCTATGATTAGTAATTCCACTTCAGATGATTCTTCGATGTCGAATTCAAGCCATAACGACAATACTTTTTCGACAACTGAAGCTGTTGACCATTCGAAAGCCACAAAACCACAAAATGCAGCAACACGTGGAAATGGTGGAGAGCCTGGCGAACTGAGTAACAACAAGACTGGGGAATTTCGGTGTTCCGTGTGTAGGAAAGTATTTAGGAAGAAAGGATCCCTGACACGCCACTTGTTGACTCACGAACCTGAGATGCCTTTTGGCTGTGACTTCTGTACGAAGAGATATTCGTCCAAGTTTTCCCTGCAAGCTCATCTTCTGAGGATCCACACAGTTGATGCTAAACCGTTTTGGTGTGAAGATTGTGGGAAGCGATTTACGCTGAGGATTGAATTAAACAACCACCAAAAGAAGAAATTGGCTGTGAAATGTGTCCCAAAATATAAACACATTTGCTGCAAGTGTGGTAAAGGATTTACGAGTGGTTACAACTTGAAACGGCATGAGAAGACACACAGGCTGAGAGAAAAGAGAGGCGACAAACCGTTCATCTGTGAGATTTGTGATCAGGAGTTCTTGAGTAGGACGGGTTTCCTTAATCACTTAAGCACGCATGAGGCTGAGGATGGCAGGGAGAAAGGGAACAAGTGTAGTTCGTGTGAGAAGTGTTTTGGTGTTAAGCAAAGTCTGGAATTGCATTTGGAGTTTCACGAACACAGTGAGAAGAAGCCATTTGCTTGTGAAGATTGTGAGCTTCGGTTTAACACAGAGGAGAAATTGAGTAAACACTTTAAAAGTGAGAGTCATTTGAGTAGACGTGGTGAAAGTGCGGGAAAGCTTTATAACTGCCAATATTGTGTGAGGACGTTTGCGCGGAAGTATAATTTGATGAGGCACGAATATTCCCATACGCATGGAAGGTGGAAGCCGAAGGAAGCGGAGGCTATTTTGGGGCTGCCGTGGAGTCAGGATTCGTAATTGGAAATTACGATGAATTTTGACGAAGGGATGGGAGATGATTCAGGTGCTGGAAGGTTGGGATTCTGAAATAGGGGAAATGGAAACGCTTTTGGATTAACTTTGAAGGTATTTGCATATCCCTGAATTATCGTTGTTTAATTCGGTTTTGCATGAACTAATGAATTTACTTTTTGTGCAGGTGTAAGCAGTACGTACAGAAATTCAGATTGGAATATTTTGAGCGGTGAGACTTCAAGGGAACATTTTCGAAAGCTTTTGTCACAAAGCTTACTAAAAAATTAATTGGAAATACTTGTTATCGATTGCACAGTTTTCTCGATACTACAGTAGGTCGGTTTAATACGTTTTGTAAGCATTAATTCTAATACTTCTGAGAAATGTGACTTGACCAACCAAATAAAACAACTCTATTGATTGACAGAGGTACAGTTAAGACTTAGTAAATTAAGAAGTTATTTCTACATGAGAGTCAAATCCCGAACTAATGTAAACACATCGTGACAGATTTAATTGCACGTATGAAATTACAAACTTGGGAAAGTAAAGAGTCTCCAATTGTAGACTTTCAGAAATTTTATAAAATGAATCATATTTTCTGAAAGTTGAACTTGTAAGATACAACCAAAAAGCTTTATTTGACCATCAAAAGACACATTGAAAATGATTTTGTAATTAAAGGTCCTTATTAAGTCGACCTTAAGATGGGAGAGGCTCGTACGTCATTATTTGGTCCCTTCAGTTCCAAGAATCATTTCTATACTTCTGCGCCTTCATCGTCCGATTTATGAGATCATGATCCTTCTTTCTTAAAGATAGAAGAAGCTTTTAAAAGTGGTTTATTTCAAGTGTTACGTGAAGCTAAAGATAATTAATGCATGGAAGAGTTGTCGTGTTCACTCGACATGAGTACAACTTCTCTATTCAAAACTTATGTGGCAATTAATTACAGAAGCTAGATGGAATAAACTATTTTTTTCACAATCACTGGACTTTGGGTAAAAACTCAGCAGCCTCAGTCATTTAAAGGGTTATGCAAATTTTTTCGAGATAAATATGGACGAAATTAAATACGATAGTAATTACGTTTTCACACACACACAAAGCTACCTTCACATTATTATCTCTCTTCATATCAAAGCACTAACCATTACAAGCAAACTTATCAATTAAATGTGTGTACACATTGATATCTTATCTATCAGAGTGGAAAGTGAAACGACGGTTGAAGCTCTCCGACCAGGTGAGCTCACGATAATGTGGGTAACTAGTACATGATTGTTTTCAGTTAGATGAAAAGTGCCAGAGTGCCAGCGCAACCTACTTAATTTAAATCTTCGAAGTTTTCAAGTCTATAAAAGAAGAATGTTTTCGAAACAAATAAGAATTCACACTAAACTTAAGACAAAAGTTATGCTTATTTTCCTAGTAGCAGTTTTTCTCGTGCTGATGTGTTTGACCGACTTACCAAAAACGTCATTAAGGAACTTTTACAGGTTAATAGTTTTAAATCCTTTGACATGGATGGAAGCTCGATTTTGTGAACATTATCTTATTCTATATTTGATTGTGAGCACAGAATAAAGATTATTATTCAAAAGAAGCCGTACAACTTTCTCAGCCCGCCAGAACTAAAGCTTTCCAACTTTGTACGAAATGCAGATTCTAATGTGACTTTGGGAATTCAAACATTGTCTGCATTAGTGCAACAGCAAATAAAGGATTTGCAAGAGTCCAAGAACTGTGAGAAGGGTTCCATCTTATGTTCACATTCTGAACGTAAGCCAACCAAGTTGAGCTTGTGTTGAATATAAACTATAAATATTTTGGTGTTGAACAGTATGTGGACTTGGCTGTCAAATTCATCATCGTGCAGGCTGTCTCATGATATCGTATGCTCTGGGATTGCCGTTAATTCACGAAACGGAAATAAAAGGAGCAACGTGGGCTTATGCAACGCCGTGGACTGATGTGATGCTTCCTCTCGGCTCGTCGTGCAATGTCAGTTATTATACTTACGAGTGGGCATGGAAACACACAGCTGAATTTTGTAATTTTGTTTTGCGTGGATTTTCGGCTTTGGTTTGAGTTAGATAATTTTCAATCTTAAAATTTAGATTTAAAACCCCAGAACAATTTGGAGTTTGCTTGGAGACCTCAGGATGCAAAGTATCCGGACAATCTTGATTTTCCTTTCTTTTCGGGGATTGTAGTTGAAAATACTTTAGCAGAATTGGTCGAAAAGGTTCACCCAAATCCTGTACACTGGTGGTTAAGTCAGTTCGTGCAACATGTCTGGCAGATTCAACCAAAAACCATGGAGAAGATAAAAAAGGACCAAGCGTCAATTGGACTTAAATCTGACTGCATTGCGTGAGACAAAACTGCATTATTATAAAATTTCTATGACGGTCCTAACTTCTAATTGCTGTTTTTGAACGGATAAAGATTTCACGTTCGTCGTACGGATAAAAAGGAGGAAGCGGTGGATTCTGTTCACACAGTGGATGAATACTTTTCTAAAGCAAAAGAAGTGAGTGATGAAGGTAAACATTTTATTGAATAATTCGCTGTAGTTTGGGAAGAAAGAATACTAAATAAGGTTCCGTTGCACCTTCGAAGCCTTCGCAAGGAACGGAAATCGACCTCAAGTCTTCATTGCTTCAGATGATGCAACTGTCTTGCCAACAGCGAAAGAAAAGTATTTTCAGTTAAATCAATGAAGAAGGCTTCAAACAGAATATTTAGTGTTACTATTTAAAACAATTGTAGGTACAAAGATTGGGACGTGGTTGGATTTTACTCTAATGAAACTTTGAACACCCAGGAAGAAAGAGACCAATTTCTATATGAAATAGTAAGAGACACCGTGTCCTTGGCTCAATGCGAAACTATAATATGCGGGTTTTCCTCTAATGTTAGAGCAATGAACATGAAAAAAAATGACATTGACTGTCTTTACATATTGTAATAATTATAATTGTCAATTAACTCTTTTTGAGAGCAGATTTGTTGTCTACTGCATGAACTAAATATGAACGATGATCGCAAGAAGGTTATTTCACTTGATATGCCATATCGTTACCTCGTGTATGGGTCTGCCATAGATTCTCTCAACAAAATCGACTTTGAGACTAACTCTGCAGAAAAGCGGTGAAGTCTAGATTTAAAGGTTCAATATATTAAGGTTTAATTAAGCAACTGATTAAGTAATTTAAAACTAACTGAACGGGACTTTATATTACAGGTCTTTACTGTGCTGTGTTGCCGTTACGGTGAATGTAGCTTAAATTCTTCGTCAACTGGTACCTTTAGTTCCAACTGTCTTTGCGAGACAACTGTGCCTTCAGCGTTGGAACTCAGGAATCGTAGCATATTCATTAGCTTTTGAGGGTTGAGGCAGCTTAAGCAAATCGGATTATGTGATGTCTAATAAATGTGTGAGGAAATAACTAATGGAAATAACCGCAGTAGCTTATTCACGCGGCATGAATATTCCATCCATTATCAAAATTGAAATGTTGGACTACATAAAGGAATTCAATATTATAATCATGAAATGAGTGTGTCACCAAGATCGGCTGGATTCCTGAGTCTCATGTTTCCCCTCCAATGATGACCCCGCGAAATTCATATTGTGTTTGTTTACTCTACTCCTCTTCTTCTACAATATAAAACAGCCGTACTAAAAACAATAAGAAACAAGTTTGAAAAGTAAACAAGCTTGTTTCCACGGTTAAATGTTAGTGTGATTCAGCTTATTTCTTCTCAGGAAAAATTAAACTCAATTCGAATTCGATCAATTTGAGTTTAATTCTGAGCATCGTGCGTAGAGTATATACTGCCTGCCTTGTAATCATAATCGTAAATTCGTGTTTGTTTTTTTAAGTTGCAGGAAATTATAAAATCCATATTTGATAGCGTTTTTGGTTATTCCCGAATAAAGGACTCGAGAGATCCGATTGTTGAAGCATCGAATGACCATAAGTCCCTCACTTTGAAATGAGTAAGTTGATGTAGATGAAAAATTGCAATGATATGTATTTCTTACCTTATTTAATTTGTGTTTACATACATTGTTTTGCAGTTAGTAAACTTCAATATAGTGGCGTGACCGTTCGTCCTGTCATGGTTTCTCTTGTCCGTTTGAAGCCAGAAGAGATTCAGATGTACTCACGTCGATACAATTTACAGGCGGAAGATGACGACCGCATTGACCACAATATGTTCGAGTCCGATGATTCCAATTCTTTGTCGATGAAAATTGAAGTGAAAGAAGAAGGTGGATTCCAATTTGAGGTAAAAGAAGAGGAACTCCAATTTGAAATCAAAGAAGAAGAGAAACTCCAATTTGAAGTGAAAGAAGAAGATGAGCTCCAATTTGAAATGAACGAAGAAAAGGAAGAAACTTGGCGACCGAAAGCTTACGCGCTAGAAATCCACGAAGTAGACAAAAATGAATTTGCAGAGAACGTGTTGTCGTCTTTTACAATTTCAAGTGACTCACCAACTTCAACCGCAAATGATAACGTTATCGTCCTTACTTCAACGATAGAAGAGATAAGTGTCATAGGCACAAATAAGAAGAAGGATTCCATTGAATTTCCTTGTTCAATTTGCAAGAAAGTGTTTAGAAAGAAGGGACACATGACCCGACATTTGTTGATTCACGATCGTGATAAGCCTTATGGCTGTGATTTCTGTCCTCAGAGATTCAGTGCAAAGAAAAGTTTAGAAACTCACCACGTCAGAATCCACGACATGGATGCTAAGCCATTTGCCTGCAGTGTGTGTGAACAAAGATTTACGTGGAAGGCCGAGCTAATCAATCACAACAATGAGCTGACCGAAGAACAACATTTACGCCTGAAGGAAGGACTTCCTCTGAAGGGAAAGAGTTACCCTTGTGAAAAGTGTGGGAAGGAATTTAAGTGGAGTTATAATCTGAGTCGACATGAAATTACACACAAATGGCAAGAAGGAGACACGAGTGATCTTAAACTGTTTAAGTGTGATTTGTGTGACAAGGAGTTTGTGAGTAGAAGAACTTTCCTCCGTCATTTAAAGGCTCACGAGGATGAAGCGAAGGAGGAGGAATCTAAAGTGTTCAATTGTGAGTTTTGTGATAAGACATTCAGTTTCAGCCAGTCTTTGTTGATGCATTCCCAGTTCCATAAAGAAAGTAGGGACAAACCCTTTGAATGTGGGACTTGTGAAATTCGATTCACCACGGAGGATTTGTGGAAGAGACATTTGGAAAGTGTAGCTCACATAAGGAAACAAGGAGAGTTGGCTTCTTTTAAGTGCCAGTATTGTGAGAGAACTTTTGCTTGGAAACACAGTTGTTTGAGACATGAGATGAGCCATAAGAATGGACTGAATAAACCGGATGAATGTGATGAACTACCTCAGCAGAACGAGGAGGATGAGGATGATTTGATTTTGGGGTTACCAACATCGTGGAATGCAATTTCCTAGCTGCAACTGGACGTCAGCGTTAGAAGTAGCAATAAGTGTAAAATAAAGCGACATAAAGTTAACCTCTTTACAATATTGTGTAGTGTACTGTTTATTTGTTAGTGTTGCTGTTCTAGGATATTAATGTATACGAGAGGAAGGATGGAAATGGTGCGAATGCCAAATTTACTTGTCAGCACATTAAAATTCAGTAGTGACTGCTCTTGATCATGATTTAAAATTAATTGTCATAAATTATCTTTCGATCGATAAAAAAGCT
>JAQGAC010002280.1:0-10769 GCA_034696585.1 Isotomurus maculatus
GTTATGGCATGAAGCTCTGGGAACAGCAAGACAGCATAAGTGTTCTCGGAGGTGGGCACATATTTAAAATATCCTGTCCTTCTGAATCTAAAATAAATTATTCCAACAAAAAAATTCATTTCATAATCAGCACATATTTCAACATACTTATCGTACTTACTGATTTGCAGTTTGATGCAGAATAAAGAAAGCGTCACAACCTCCCCGGCTTGTTCTCAGATATCTCCGGTAGTAAAACAGACATTTTTCCTCCTCAAAATACTTTAAGCAAAGGTAATAATTTCGCTTTGTATATTGGGGAATGTTCCCTGACAGGTTTCTGCTCCTGTTATACGCAACAGGACACTTTACTATTAGAATTGGCGTAATCGGTTCTCCTGTCCATGTGTAGTTGTCTTTCATCAAAACATGGTGTCGACTGCAATTGCGAAACATTTTGAAAACCACATCCATCTTTTCGACCACATGGTGCTTGTATCTTGCTCCCTCATTCCTGACTTTAGCCGCGACGATTAAGATTGTTTCTGAGCAAATTAATACGCTAAACAAAGCCAAATGGTAAATCATTTTATATCAATTTACCCTTAAACTACACTACTGCTTTCAGGCTGGAACCGTCTGTGTTAAATGCGAACTCAGTGCCCGACTTAGATATGGATTTCTGGAGTGTACTTTAAAATCCTTACAACCTAAATATTCTTTATTAAGGAGTGTCAACTCCTTTATGGGAATGCTCTGTCTGTACGTCTGTGTGTTTGTGTGTATGCGATTATCTCGAGAACGGGAAGACTTTTTCAAATTTTTTCTTCAGTCACATACTCATGACAGTCTGTAGGCAATCACTATTGATTTTTACGTCGCTAGGTCAATCCCTTCAGGGTCAAAGGTCAAAGGTCAACCATGTTTTCACCTGCTACCCCAGCGTGTTGGGTATCGTTGGAAAGGTCTTGACCGACAGATCACGAATCACCCACCAAGAGGGCGCTGTGACTCTCAGGTCAAACATGACGACCTTTTGAAATTTTGGGGTGAATTGAGATTTCACTCAAATCGGGTGCGTTTATCTCGGAAACGGGAAGACTTTTTCAACTTCTGTTTTCTGCTTCTTATTACTGATGGTCCGAAGGTGATCACTACCTATTTTGGGGTTGCAAGGTCAAACCGGTCACGCAGGGGAGCGCGTTTTGTGACTATTGAGGGGTGTTTGGCGTCGAAGTCACACAATTTTTGCCTCAGCCTGTGCGAAGAGGTTCACGTGTTACTACTACTCTCACCAGGCCCTTGCCCTAGCAGTGTAAACGTATTCACGTGAATTCTTCTATTTAAGTGCACTCACACTAGCCACCACATTGTGTGGCGTCGAAGTCATACATTTGTGACAAAACGAATGAACCTCACACCTCAGGTCTCCCAGTGCACTTTCACGGGATGTTTGTTAATATTTCAAAAATGTATTCTACTAACTGCTATCAATAGCACAAATCATGCTAAGTTGACACTCCTTGGGTACACCCGTTTGAAACGGTTTATTACTTATTATTTAGTTGGCAAAATAACCTTGAAATTTCGATTTTGACACCAATTGTCCAATTAGGTGGCAATTCCTGTTAGCCTTCAAATAAGCAAATCCAATTAAACCTATGAAGGCTGACGATAAGTTTTCCAATAGAACGTACTTTAAGCACATTGAGGGTTGTCTAAGGTATTTGAAGTTGACACATCCTACTTCGTGCTAGCTTAAAGCTCCTAATTCTTTTAGTCTTAATTCTTTCTCTTTAAAAAGCTGGGATCGTCGGCAGTGCAATATGCAATAATGCTTACGTGTTATAACCATGATAAATTGCCTGACTAATGCTGTGTTTTAGTTTTAAAAGTGAAGCTTTGCTGATGTTAATACATCTGGATGAGAACTTTCATTTATGAAATAGTAGTCTACTTTAAGTCAAACTGCTAATGAATCAATTTGCCATCTATTTTCTCGATGACCGGTCTACTTAAATAAATATTATCCGTCAGTCAATTTTAATTCTTTTATTGAAGTATATTTCCATTTACACTTATTGTAATGTATCTAGCTTATAGAATGGCAAGTAAACTGTGATAAAATTCTGGATTATTGAATTATGTCGTCTAACATGATCTCCTCGTTGTCCCTTTGCAACCCTGTGTAAACTTAGATATAACAAATTATTGGAAGTGGACACTGCAGTCTGAAGTCACATAAATTGCCCGTGCCAGACACGAGACACGTAGTCAATTAGCGTTAAAATTAAGATCGAATGGCAGAAGGAAAATTTGCTGCAGAATATCCCAAAAGAAAGAGAGATTGACTGGTGATTTTCGTGTGAGAACAATTGACAGTGATTGCAACATTGCATCGTCCCCCACCAGAACACAACCATGAATTGCATGAAGGAAATAATTTAAGCGAAGTAAGGCTACGTAACACTGTGTGCTTGGCTTTTAGTCACACACGTTGTCTGTATAATTGCATTAACAACTCGGCTTGAATTATAAAGAAAATTTAATACAAGTCAACCAGAACGTCCTTAAGGTCTGCATCGATTGCCGTACACCAACGGGGGAGTTATTGAGGGGATTGACTGAGTATATACTTGGATATGAAAGAAAGATGTGAGGAAGGCTTAAAGTGCATAAAAGTAGATACAAGTAGAAAGTTCTGTGAGTAGTATAGGTACGAGGAAAGAGGTAAATAATTTTACCACCGACTTTTGACATAAATATTTTTTCTTTTGATTTTTTCCGGTGGAGGAGATTACTTTTAAAGCTTTCTGTATTTATATTGAATAGAGATAGGTGGTTGACCCTTGCGGGTCACGTATTATAGTCGCATCGGCAGCCTTAATTGTTTGAAAATTGGCTAATTTATAGCGCTGACGTCCTTAGCAGATGAGTATCTATCAGCAAGGACACAAAACAATCAAATAAATGTAGCTTTTATTGAATAACATTTTACTTGAGAAAACTAAATACTAGGGGGAAATGCTGCTATTGTTAACGTGACGTGCCACCATAATTATAAGTGTGATATCTGGCTATGGGTTTAATTAAACTATGAACATGCTTTTGTTTAATTATCATAACCTAATCGTGACAATTAATGTACTTACTAAGCATCTTTATGTTTACATTGATTTTTCATATTTCGTAAATGAATATAGTGCTGTCAAACCTGAAACTCATAACATAATCCTTGTTACTAAGTTGTTTCCTCAAGCTTGAAGCCTTTCTTATCTACAAACGACCTATCTAAAGAGTTGAAAAAGGTTCAGCGTTGAGGACAGTAACACTGTTAGGGGGAGTAACCCTCGAACTCAAATGATTTTAGATTCCACTTCTGGTGTGGTCCCAAGACAATTCACATTTCATTGCTTAAAAGCTCTTTGTAAATATTTCATATTCAAATGTACTTAGTGATTGCAATTTAATGTTTCAAAACAAAGCGGTACCTTCTGCTATTGAAGACCAAATCCAGTTGAACATTCTCTGAAACTGAGTTTTTCCTGTATGCGAACATTAAGAAATTACCAAGCTTCCACAAAGACTTCAACGTCATAGCGTTTGCCTTAACATTCTCCAACAGTAAAACTATTATAGCAACTACCAAAACTAAAGTGTGAAATATAAGTGTACTTGTAAGAAGTGAATTAATTACATCTGAAATGACAGGTCCTTTCTCAGTGTTAAACAATAGGCTTGAAGTAATTTTGGCGTGCCAAAATCTTCTTCGCCAATATGTGTACAATCCTCCTTCTGCTGCGATATTCACAATTCTATCTAAAATAGGATTTTCTCCTTTGTCATACAAAACTGCACTAGTTTTTCCAATAAAATGGTCTATACTTTTAACATACATTATATTTCTCTGTCTGGATCTTTTCGGTAAAATTGAGTCTGTATATAGCTTCATGTTGTCAATTGTATCTACAAGAAATGTTCCATTGCATGGAGACAGCAAAGCTTCTGCTGATCTTAAATCAAAAGCTCCTGTGTAATTTACTTCCCTCTGGTTATACTTAGCCTCCGAAACTGACCTATTTCTGCTTATCACACTCAATTTGCTGAAGATTCCCATCCAGCGCAGGTCTTTACTAGTAAATCTGGAGATCAGCCAAATGTTTAAACCAATATCCCTTTGGTTTAGCTCACAGTAGGGCTTTGACCCACGCCATAAGTTTAATTTGGGTAATAAGGGGCACACATTATTTTCAAAATCATTCCTTCCTGCGTGATACTCGAATGTTCGACTTGAATGTATAAAACTGTGCTCATAGCTCGTAATATTTGGCTCTGTCAGTACTGCATACATTCTGTAGTTTGTGTTGTTCAGTAAATCCTCCCAGTATTGAACAGGGTTAGGGTTAAATGGAGCAACCACCCGCTGTATTAATACCCCCTTGCACAAACTGCATATTAAAATATATACAAGCATCCACAGAGCCAGGACCACAAACAATGTAGGGTTCAACAACACAACCTTAACTGGTGACGTCTCCAAGAATGCGGAATATAGAATTATTATGCGTTTTTCATATTCCTTCAAGCCGTTATGGTTAAGACTGAATTTACCAAGCAAACCAAATATAAAAACTGCTCCAAATGAAAAAGAAATCCATATCCAAGCATCCAGAAAGGTAAAAATGAAGTCAAGCTTTATATCCTCCTTTTTCTTGCTGTCAAAATCAAGTCATTAAATTATTATTTCAATTTATACAAACTTGCTCAGAAAAAAATAATTACCTTGAGCAAGTCAAAAACTTGTACGATGTTGAGTGATATGGCGTCCAGTATTGCTGCCATCGGAGGGATATTTTTGTTTCAAAATTAAATGAGTTGATTTGAACTTCAGTTGCGTTCGGATAATGTAAAGTTATATTATTTGCTGTTTGTTGTGTGTTTGGAACCGTAGTTGTGACATTCAATCGTATGTAATAATGTTGAAAAATTGACATGAAAATTGGAGGATTCTTCAAAGCCTTCGCGAAAGAACTGATTGTTTTTCCGCCTTGAGAGGTGATTAATTTATAACCAATTTCGTCCATCAGATTGTTTTTGTCTCCAAAATCTTGAAGTGACTTTAAGCGCAAAAACACGCGCCGTTTTGCCTGGCAATTTCATAAAAATTCTATCTTTAAGAAATTAAGAACAACTACAAAAGTAGTTTCGAACTCCAACGATATTAAATTAGTACCATTAAGAATAGTCGGTGCAACAGTTTCCCAAAATTGTGTGAGTGGGGAACCCCTATACTCCCTGTGGAAAGCCTAAGCATCATGTCGTTGGAGTCTTTCTCTTGTCGGAATTTTCCAATATATTCAATCTGCCACATCGTGGTTGGTTTCGTAGGGTCAAAACAAGGTGAACAAAACAAAAAGCACTCAAATGGCCGGTACGTTATTAATACTGTTTGTTTCCCTAAATTTTTGTTTTCTTGAAGGTTGAATATAGACATTCTTTCAACAGAAATGCCGAAAAACACAGGAGGAGTGACGGCTTTATTAGGCATTCGTGGGGTTACAGGTAACACTGGAAGGAGTAGGACAGCGTAAACGAGCTCCGGGATTCTCCCTTCTCCATAATTAGAAAATTGTCCACTGTGAAAACTTAATAATTAATAGAATAATTCCAATTTATTTCACATATGACATAAAAATGGATGGGAGCCGGTTCTGAAAGTAAAGGAACGGAAATCAAAGGAATCTGTGGTTAAGGGGACTAAAAAGTTGTGCGATGAAAATGATTTGTTAAAGTGAAACGGGTACTTACCCACTATAAAGTTGCATAAAATAGAAGGCGTCACAGCCACCAAATTTTGTTCGCAGATGCCATCTTTCGTAAAATCCCCCGGAAATACCACTGTCGTAATTGCGACAAAGATAATTATTTCCTTCCGCATACTGTTTTTGAAAGTCTGTATATTGTGACCAAAACGAATTGTATTGCGCGTTGGCGCATGTCACTATTCGGATTGGTACCTTTGGTTCTCCTGTCCATGTATAACCTTTCTGTACTATTATGTGATGACGGCTGCACTTACCGTAGATTTCAAAAACCACAGTCAAGTTTTCTATGAAATGATTCATGTGTCTTTCTATCGCACGGGAGGCGCCAGTTGAGCAGGTTATCAAGGTTATAGAACAAAACAGTATTCCTTTTGTTCGAATAGCATGGAAGCTAAGCATTTTAAACGGAACAGTTTGTCTATAAACTATTACTTTAGAGCTTGAAAGTAATGTTTCGAAAGAAGCTGAAATCTACACTGAATATGAATTTTGTAGCTGAAACTTTGTTAAATATCATCATACTATTCAGTACTTATATCTTAAAACTTGAAGTATTCAAACCAAATTTCCAACAAGTTAGTAATTCCTAAAAGCTTTCAAGTCATTCAAACCGTATATGACGATGATAAACGACAATATGCATTACCACTTAAGTTAGCTTCAACTGTTAGGAATATCTAAAAGCAGCTTTTGAAATTGACAGATTGTACTTCAGATCAGCTTAAGACTTTGTCATTTAATTGTCGCCACTTGAAATATATCTCAAAACATTGCTAAAATTGATAACTACACATACAGCAAGTCTTGTGTAGGTGTCATTTTCTTTTGGAGGTGTTAACTGTTTCAATTTTTAAACACCTACTCCAAGTAGATTCGCAAAGCACAGGTGATTACGAAACACACTCAACACATACAATTACTCTTAGGAACTTGCTTAAGTCTCGTTTCTAAGGCCAATATTACATCTACCTGTCGCGTGATTGGTATAAATTTATAAGGAATAATTTTTAGTAGCAGCAAAAAAGATTTCCCAATTTAGTTATGAAACACAGGACCGGTTACCAGTTTTCAGAATTTAGCACATTCTGCATGTTGAGACTTAAACATTTGCCACGTTTGTGTTGAGCATAATAGTCGAATATTATTTCCAGAAGTCAAAATGCCATCACTTTTTTTTAGTATACTGCAAAGTTTGGTGGCCGTTGCTTTATTGGTTTTTGAGCTAATCGCGACACATACAGACAGAGGGGGTGTCAGATACCGGGACACCTTACGCACTTTTATAAGCCCAATATTCCCTTGGCTAAAACTATTACCGAACGAGGCCTTTAGCTTTAATAGAACTATCCAAGAAAATACATTTATGACGTATGCTCATACGTATGCTCATGCGTATGCTCATGCTCATCGTATGCGTATATTTCAAGTCAAAAGTGCGAATTGTAGAACATGCTTTCTAACATATTGTTAAGAATGTCTTGGAATTATTAAGAAACAAACCTATGAAATTAAACCGATCGAATTACTTTCACCCTGTACAGTTTGATGCGCTTTTAATATCAGGCAATCATTCCTCATAGTCGAGAAATAGGAAAATGGCACTATTACAAAATGAAACAGAACAACAGTTTATACTAATGGGTTCAAGTGAAAGCCAACATTAATTTTTATACGAAAGGAATTACGACTGCTGTGAGGATAACAAACTATAAGTTATTGAAAGAAATACTAGGTGACTGGTTTAAACAACCAAGTCTAAAATGGATGCTACAAACCCCAAATTTAACGAAGTTCCGAAGATTTCAATGGTTGTTTATAAATCCGTTAAAAGTATTGATAAGTATCCAAAAACATCAGCAAATTTAACCGTTCATAGTTGCCTAGTTACCAGTTGCCTTATAAAATAACATCGAATTGCACTTTCCTTTTAACATTCTAATTCGTCTACAAGCTGCATATAGTAACACACGACATGCTGAATAACTTCATTCACAATTGCAGTCACACAACAATTTAAAGTTGTTCAATTCAATAAAAACGCAATCAAGTTTTTGCAATTTTCTCAAACCAAGTTTAATGTATGTTTATTTGCTAGTACAATCCTGAAATCTGTAGCAACTGGTGTCTAGATTATATTCCAATCATAGTCACTACAAAATATCGCCAAATATATAACGCCCTTCCAAAAATTTCTAAACGCGAAAAAATCATTCTAGTTTCAGCCCAGGGGATTTGGGCTTATGTATCCGTAGAAATGTCCATCCATTTTGCCCCATATCTTGCGCGTTTGCGATTTATGTCAAGATCCACAAAAAGGATCATGGCCAAAATATGCAATCACTTACAATTATAAAACCGTATTGGAGTTTCCCTTTAAAATTGGATGGCTATATTTCAAACGAGGGACGCGAAGGGTTAAGAGTGAACAAACCTTCACTCTTTGTCATGCATCTACGGACTCATGAGAACGAGATTGTAGAGTAGCCCATCAGCATTTTTAGCTTTGCTTGAACGATTTTAAGCTTCGTTGATTTCCAAGCAGTGTTCAGTCTGTGTTTACAGTATTCAGCATGCTGACTGCTGTAAACTTGGTTAAATCCAATGCAGCGCAGCACTTGAATTGGTTACTGTATGCTGCAATGCTTCAAACTATTTTTGGGGCAACGTGACCGTAGAACAATAGTCTAAACGTCTATAAATCTATTTAAAACACCTACGCCTTACAATATCACTCAACGTATTCCTTCTAACTTCAACTAAACTAACATAATTTTTTCAACCGAATCACAATTTGTAAACAATCCTGTGATTTCTTTGCACTACTCGCGGAACACCTTAGGCTCTGACACGGATTGCTAGCTCTGGTACTGACAAACAGCTTGCTAATTTGAACCCGGTTGCAGTGATACTTGTAGATACAAGTTTAAATATTACCATCGTTGTATTCCGTGTAAATTCACTGGATAACAATTAAGTCCAAGATGTAAGCTTAATGACTCCACAACTTTCAAATCGATATTCAACTTTCATCAGTGTATTAGTTTTTGGTTGATAACTTCGCTTCGGTCTTCAGTGATTTCCTCCGCCATTGAAGTTATCTACACACTTTACTAGTTTACACTTAAATTGAAATCTTTGTTTCCACAGCTTCGTTTTGAGATGATTGCAGAACCCTTGTCACAACTTCAGGTAAAACCGAAATTTAAAGGTTCGTTCTTGTTTGGTTACCCCAGTCGTCTTTCAGTTCTCGTAAGACAAAGGTTAATTGTGTTCTTTTTTTGGAAGTTCCACATTAGGTTATTGAATTAACCGAATTGCCAGTGCTTTCCATGCCAGTACGCAAGTACCGCCTTGAAGCCCCCAATTACACCTGTTGGTGCTTCTCTGAACATGTTCACATTCTCCTGTCTTGTTATTCTAATTGTACAACATTTTGCCGACTTCATTAGTTTCCATTTAATTTCGTCACTGTCTAGTGTGCTGTCATCAATTATCTAAACATAGATCGATTCCTTTCTTCAATTATTTATTTGTAATGTATCTGTGACACCTGTTTTGCGTGAATTAGGTCTCCTTGATTTGGTACACACCATTTTCATCAAAACACAGTATTGCCACTCTCTGCGACTTTACTGGAAGGTCAACGCTCGCCACACTGCCTCCTCAACACCTTTTCAAAGTACTTGCACATTTCATATGCCACCACTTCGAAAAATGCAATTGAGGCTTGTTTGTGTAGAATTTAGGACTCAAAGTCAAAATTTAGCAACAAAATTACCGAGAAATCAGGCAGATCGTTGTGGGAAGAAACATTGAATTTGAAACTAAATCGTACAGATTCTTGGCATTAGCGATGCGGCTTCTCAAAGGAGAGGTCTTGCCCTGCAGATCTCGAATCACCCATACATAAGGTCTTGTGGTCTTTTGAAATGTTGGGGTTAAGTGAGATTTCACTCATAACTGACTCCTACAGCAACTGCTTGAATTAAGCAGTGACCAAGACGCCTTTCAGAAGAGTCATAGGTCAAATGCCAAATTTTATCAACATTTTAAACGGCATCCATAGCTACATTGCGGTATCATTGGAAAGCCGCTGACATGTACAGTATATATAAGCCAGGAAATGTAATCAAGGGAAGGTAGTTAAGAGAAAGTCCTTTATAAGGCGGTTCTGTTTCACTTTAGTTCACTAACCGGTTTACCTCGGTTTATTTTGTGCAACATTGATTTGGCAGCCAAGCCCTTACAATCATGTTAAATTATTATGAATTTGAATCCTAAATTATAAGATTCTAATTTAATGGTGAGGGTTAATTCTAAGCATCATATAATGATGCCATCCACTCCATCTAGTGTTTGCTGCTATTTCAATTAACAACTCGCTTTCAGTATCCTTAAGTAATACCTATTAGCTGAATTGTGTTAAATTTTGTCTTGAGTTAGTATAGTTGGGGGTCAATCAATATTGGAAGTAAACACGTTTTAAAATTCTTATGCATATAGCACGTTACGCACGGTTACGGGGGCATCCCATTCATTCCATGGCTGTTAAACTACGTTCAATTAAAATTGCTTGCTTCTCTCGTCGCAATCTGTGGTGCCTACAATATTAAAACCCGTTTTGGTTGAAGACTTGCTGCTCCTTAATGGCCCAGCAGATTTCTGTGTTTAAAGTTCCACATTATTCTAGCAGCGTTTCATTCAGTGATTGGCGCTTCGTGTTTTGAAGTACTTAATGTATAATGGAAACTTCCTTTGCTAAGCACCACATCAATTTTAGTACGTTCCATAGTGCTTCCCTTACAGTTATTCATTAAAAGTTTACCTAGCTTCCACAAGGATCTCATCATAGCAATGTATACTATTTGAAGTTCGCAAATCAAAACCACGAAAGCAAATCCCAAAAGTCCAATGTAAATCACAAAAATGCTTGCAATGTGGGAATTCATTCCCAATGGCACGACC
>JAQGAC010002281.1:0-10765 GCA_034696585.1 Isotomurus maculatus
TTGAATATAGAAAGTTTGAAATTCTCGCGAAGGCAGCAATGGAACTAATAGGACCATTGTTGCTCATTGCACAAACTGTAATTGGCCACACCGGATTAATGGTCAATTTTGCTGTTGTGCGACATTGGGAGCATATTGACATCCAGTCGATTGGAATAATTACATTGAGCTCAATTGTGTTGCAATCTTGTTGGCTTATCATACTTACTGTAGGAGGATATGCGGCAAAACATTCAGCTGAAATTATTTACTCTTGGAAGTTTTTTAAGCCTGACAGTAAAATAGAGTCTAAGTTTTTACGGAAGTTTAGAAAATCGTGTAGACCTATTGTAGTTGGGTTCGATGGGTATTATAGACTTAAAAGAATATCAGCATGCAAATATTTGTATGGGTTCACGCGAAGCACATTCAGATTGTTACTAACTGTGCGATAAATATTTAGGATTTCAATTACGGTTGAACCTCTACCATTTCTGTTCCAGCACATTTAGCCCATTCCTCCACGATTTATGGTAAATGGAATAGCTTAAGAATGCGTTGAAGGAAATATGGCACAGTAAACAGGTTAGGCCTTTAAAAAATATGGTCTTTAATTTGACTTGATGATACTTGACGCCAAGTCAACGAAGTTAAGCGAAGGTAAATGTAAAGGGTTGGAATAATATGTGACCATTTGTGCCATCAATTACTCGTGAATCCACTACTATTCACCTTTAGGGGTTGGCTTTATGAATAAAATGCAGAATTGTGGAACACGTTTTTTTTCCGTTTTAAATAATTCACAAGAAACTTACGGCAAGTGGCTTCATTTTCGTACTCATAAAACGTATCATAATGTAGGCTGAAAATAGTATGAGCTTTACAAAACAAGTTCATGCTCGAATTGCAGTTTACTTTAACCGTAAACACTAATTATGTTTGCATTAACCTTGCATTTTCTTCGAAGCTTAAACTCTCGTAATGTATTTTGTCGACATGAACGTAAACTTTCATGGATGAAACCTGTTTAAGCTGCCAAACTCTCCAGGAAGATAGATTGCTCTTCAAAAGCTAATAAATATTTCCTACACAACACACACATGTATATTTCTATTCAGTTCAAGTTGGGTCTAGGATGACACTTTACAACACTTAATGACCACAGATGTTGTGTTTGTGTCAACAGGATATGGCGGTGCGAAATAACAGCTATAATCATGACAATGCTCGAAAACCACTCCTGCAAATACACTCAAATTAAGTCCCGTTTATTTTGAATTATTGTTGCTATAAAACCTAAACTCCTTACCGAATTAATATACAAGGTAGGCCTCCATTCTTACATAACAATAATTCACGTCAGCTCTAGGAAGATTAAATTATATTTGATTTAACTTACACAAAAAAACATGTGGGGTTTTTCCATGAAGGTTATATTCACTTAAATATCGGGGTTTGCATAAAAATGGAAATTATTGTTTACCGAAACAATTTTGGCTAACAAGACCGTTTGATACCTGTCTGTCTGGTGTGAAGCTAAATAGAGATTAAGGGATAAGGTTAAGGTTTTGCAGGTGAGTTTTACATTTTTTTTGAAAGACGCTTAAACATTTGCGATTCAGTTAGTCTACAAGGTGACCGTGTGGGTAAAAATATCCGGTCCAGAATTTCTTCGGCATAAAATCAGCTAATTTCGGATGTTAACCTTGGTTCTTGGATTTATTAGATTGAAAGGAATGCAATGTTTATTTTAGGGCCACTTTGGTCCTTCTGGTGACCTATGGGATCCCCAATGTGTGAGTTGGTGAATCAGCTTATTAAAAGATAAGTAGAAGGTCTTAAACCGAATATTACATGTTTTAAATTAGGGGAGAACCCGTGTGAAGCTTAAGGCCACAGAACTTCAAAAGAATATCAATTTTAATCCAGGAAATGCAAATAATCTGGGCTATTGAGTCTTGTCGGTATGAAGTTTTTTAATTTCCCTTGTGTCAATGGGTTCAATATAATTCATTTCGTATTGAAATTAGAAGTATAACCTTTAATCTTACTTACCAAAGAATGGGGTTAAATTCCCTATAATATTTAATTCAATACTTCAGGGATTTACATGAAATCTCCATTCGTGAAGTTCATAGCTTGAAAGTTGACAATATTGAATTAAAAGAGAAAATGGCATCAAGAGCTGTAAAAGGAAAATTACTTCTTATGCAAGAAGCATGCATGGTTGAATATATGAAACACAAAGTAGGAAAAGTTTCAATATTTGTACATAATAAACCAGGCGACCTTCTGTAAATGATGTATTCAGGTTACAGTATCATTAAAATTTGGATTTTGTGACCTGAATAAAAATAATTGGAAGTTCACCGGGTATAATAAATACAAGGTTTGAAACATTTATAATACTTTTGAATACAGATTATATGCAAGCATATTTTCCCCGGAAATTAAACTTTGTTTTGTAATTTTCGGAAATATTTTTGATACTATTGAAATATTAAAAACTAAGTGGCTGAAAATTTCAACTCTACGAATGCGTTTTCGGACAGATCCGGGAAGTAAAGTCTTTTGGGAAGAGACTAAATTCCAAGTGGGTGTAGTTATAAGACGAATCATAGGTTTTCGGGACACTTAATTCTAAAGTCCATTCAGAACAATTGTTACTGCCTACACATCTTCTTAAAGGTTTTAGTACTTTTCAGCTAGTACACACATCTGAAACATGATACTCTTTCAAACATTTAGCGTCACTGAATTATTTTGAACACAATTTGTACACATATATTACGTCACGTAGCACTGGTTGTTTCCAAATTCTGATAAGATTTGTTTAAATGACAATCAACTGAAAAAGAATAGCTAAAGGAAGTTAGATGATACTCATAGTAATCCTCGGGCTCAGTTAAAAACCTGCGTATTACGAATTCTTTCCATTGTTGGATTCTGATCGGTTCGTGTCACCCATCGTGTAGGGGAAAATAATACAAATACTCACGAAGCAAATCATAAGTACATTCAACTTAGAGCTATTTCGTTGCTCCTAACAAAGCTTTGTTTCATAAACTGAGCATAAAAACATTTACAATGATTACTAAAGAAAACAGGAACTTTCGGAAAAATAGTTCACTTTGCTCGTAATCACCATGCATCTCGTATGGATTTCAACTTCACAAAGAAAGAAGTGTTTACAACAAAAAGGAATGTTTTTAAATTCAGATTGTCTCAGACCCTGTTTATTCTAAATTTTGGGAATTTAATTGCAAAAACAGTTTACAAAAAAAATTGTTGGTCCACTTGGAGACTTCTATTTTCTGTGGAGCTTTTCGCTAATATTTTCTATTCACTATACTCACATATTGCTATTTTTCGTTTGGCCATGGGAAACAACAAACGTGATTTCCGAAACGTTTAAACTTCTAATGCGATGGGATGGTATGTGTTTCTTTTAAAGTTTTGCATAAAGTTAAAATCTTAGCATATAAAATACTTTGGTTTCCAGAAGACTACGTGATTCAAAGAAGAACTTGGATAAAGAAATACAACTTGTACTCGAAATTCGCAATGTACTTCCTTCGGCTGTCAGCTTATTTTGCAATTTTTTCATTTACTGACATCAATCTGTACTCCACGCTAAGTTTGTTATTTAGATCTGCATTAATCAAATTTATAATATTCATTTTAGTCAATTTGTACAACATGTGGTGTATGTTCCTTGTGCTGACATATATTCTTGTTAGTTTTTCAGTTTTCATGGTAGTTCCATTTCATATGACTTTTGTGGAAGTCGAGTTCAAGCCCAGTAGCGGTAGAAAACGTCATGTGACAACGAATGAACTGAGGAGACCATTTGTTCTAAGCTGTGAATACAGAAAGCTAGAAATCGTCACTAAAGCTGCATTGAAACTCATGGGACCATTGCTGCTGATTGTACAAACTGTCATAGGTCACACGGGGTTAATGGTGAATTTTGCAATTTTGCGACACTTGGCAGACATAGACATTCGGTCCATTGGGATAATGGCATTTTGCTCAATTGTGTCGCAAGTTTGCTGGCTTATTTTTTTAAGTGTAGGAGGATATGCGACAAAGCTCTTAGCGGAAACAATTTACTCTTGGAAATTCTTAGAGCCTGCTAGTAAAATTGAAACCAAGTTCTTAAAAAAGTTGAGAAGATCTTGCAGACCAATTGTGGTTGGGTGGGATGGGATTTACAGAATAAGAAGAATAAGGGCAGGCATATATTTGTATGGGTTCACGCGAAGTACATTTAGGTTATTGTTGACTATGCGATAAATATTTATTGTGGTTATTAAGGTGGGTTGTTTGTCGTGGATATCTTATACAATAGATGACTTTCTTACCAATATTCTCAAAAAATATCACTTTTGCTCACATTAAATCATAGCAACTTTTAATGTTGACAAAATTGTTAGGCATTCTTAAGTTATGTGCCAGAGATTGAATCTAATTGATTGTTTATCTAACAATAGGTAGGCTTGGAGAAGAAAAAGACACGTAGTTTCAATGCCTGTGGGATTAAAGTGTAAATATCTTATAAATCTATTCCAATGCGGCTGATTTCATGTGAAATATTGGCTTCAAACTTGAAATTAAGTGTTTCAATATTCCATTTTCTTTCCAGTTTTATTGTTTACTGTTTAGTATTTGAATTCACTATCCCGTCGTGAAAATTGGAAAACCTATGATCAAACCATGAATTTTAATATTTATACGATCTTGATTAAAATAGACAATACTCCTGATTGAAATGCCAATTTTATTTGTTCTTTCTTCTGATGTTTTTAATATTAAGGTTAAAATTGTCATGCATAAGGGGGGAGCTGTTAAGGTAGTGGAGCTTTTACATAAATCTAGTTGTAAATCGTGTTTGCTGGTCTTCCCAACAGCTTTAACTTCAAATTGAGCGATTTTCTGACAGAAATCAGATTTTCTCCTAAATTTCTTAGCCCTGATCAAAAGCTCATCAATCCTAGTAGACATTTTTGTTTTTGGATCAGTTCACATTGTGTCTACTAAAAAACCCTTGCTCAGCCTGATCATCAAATCGACCAATAAAATTTACACCCCTTATTTCCTTAGCCTATTCTTTTCGAGCGTGAAAATGATAAGTGACGAAAATATAGCAATTTTTGGGAAGATAATACACTTTGCATGTACCAAACATGCGTCTCCTATGGATTTTAACTTCGCAACGGGACAAGTGTTTACTTCAAGAAGAACAATTTTATTGTTTAGGTCAATTCAGGTTTTTTATATTTTTAACTACGGGAATTTAATTGCAAGGACAATTTACAGAAGAATAGTTGGTCCAGTTGGAGACTTTTATTTTTTATGGGGGTTTTCATTAATATTCAGTGCTCACTATACTCACATATTATTATTTTTTCATTGGCCGTGGGAGACGACAAACGTTATTCGCGAAGCATTTAAATTTGTAAAGCGGTTGGACGGTAATGATTTAAAATAAAATGTTTTATCCTGGTATCACGATGTTTCGTATCATAATTTATGCTTAATCTCAGGAATCTACGTCATTCAGAGGAAAACTTGGATAAAAAAGTGCAACTTTTACTTGAAATATGTCTACTACTTCGGCTGCTTGGTAGCAGTAGGAGGAACTATCATACTTTCATCATACTTCGTACTATTCTCCTTTACCGACATGAATTTGTACTCCACGGTATCTCGTTTATTCAGCTCCAAAATATGTAGAATGTTCCTGTTTTTGGGAATCAACTTGTACAACTCGTATTGCATGTATCTTATGATGACGTACTTTCTTGTTAGTTTTTCCTCTTTAATGATACTTCCGTTTCTACTGAGACTTGTGGAGGTGGAATTCAAACCTTACAGCTCTAGAAAACGTCATGTGACAACAAATGCGCTAAGGAAGCCGTTCGTTTTAAGTTATGAATACAGACAGTTTGAAATCCTGGTTAAATCATCAATGGAATTCCTGGGACCCATGTTGCTGATCTGTCAAGCTGTTATAGGTCACATGGGATTGATGGTGAATTTTGCTGTTGTGCGACATTGGGCAGATATTGACATTAAATCCATTGGGATCATCATTTTGAGTTCAATTTTTATGCAAATATTTTGGCTGATTATTCTCACCGTTGGTGGATATGCGACAAAACACTTGGCAGAAATAATCTACGCATGGAAGTATTTCAAACCGGAGAGTAAAATGGAATCAAAGTTTTTAAGAAGCTTTAGAAGATCTTGCAGACCGATTGTAGTTGGGTTGGATGGGTATTATAAACTTAAAAGGATATCAGCAGGCAAATATTTGTATGGGTTCACACGAAGCACATTTAGGTTGTTGATGACTATACGATAATTTATTAAGGTTTGCAATTATTTAAATTATGTGAAGCAAAAGTTTTAATAGGTTTAGATTGAAGTTACTATGAAGTTTTGTTCGGGTGGATCTATAGTTAATTTAATTTTCTTTATTCCGTTTGTTGATATTATTCTTTTCAATTTCACGTGCATAAAAGCTTCCTTCAGTAATCACTTCAGATTGCAATAGGATATCAGCCTTGATGTTAAATGCTAAACGACCGCTTTTACTTCGGTATATATTCTTTAAAATAATGCTTTGCAACCATCGAAAGGTCGTATTGAGTACTGAGTTCAGAAATTAAATGAATATTTAATTCCATGCTTGTACTTATATTCCATTATTTTTCTAGCTTAAATTATTTTTCATATTACTTTCTTCATCCTTGCATTATTTTCGATTAAAGGAATATTTGCAGCTAGCTTATATAACTGGCAAGGTTAAAGGTATGAGATTTTATGTAAATCCCGGAAGTATTTTTCGTGCAAAAAATTCAATTGCATGCCGGGCCAATTTCCAGAAGAATCAATAATCCTGGTAGTACCTCTAGCATTCTTCATAAAATGAATGGTCCATAATTCATTTTCGTGATTTGAGGTCTTACAACAAAGCATTGCATTAAATTGAAAAGTCTTGGCTTGACTTGTACCTTTTTGCAATATTTTGGATCGGATTTATCGACGAGCTTTATTTTTTTAGAATTTGTTTGTGCACGACTCTGTAAAAAGTTTTTTCAGAAATGATTAACGAACAAAATGTCAGTGCTATGGGGAAAATTTTAAATTTCGCTTGCGATTATCATGCGATGCCTGTGGACTTTGATTCGAAAACAGGACACGCATTTACTTCGAAAAGGAAAATATTCTTGTTTAGGGTTTGTCGAGTTTTGTGCTTATTTAATTACGGACATTTAGTTGCAAAGACGGTGTACAGGAGAGTTGGGGGGCCTCTTGGAGACTTTTATTTTCTGTGGTGTTGTTGTTTAATATTTACTGTTAATATTGTTCACGTTTCTACGCTTTCGAATTGGCCATGGGAAGCTGCAAACACGGTTTTTGAAGTTTTTAAGCTTTTAAGGCGATGGGATGGTAAGCTAATGTTCGATTGAGTAGCATTGTTATAATGATTAACGATAAGGTTTTGGATAATGTAAATTATAATGCTTTTCAGAAACATTCGTAGTTCAGAAGAACACTTGGATCAAGAAATACAACTTTTTCATTAAGTACTTTTTATATTTCGTCTGTTTAGTAGCAGCGGGCGGAGTAGCAATATTTTCATTATATTTTGCACTATTCTCGTTTACCGACATAAACATGTACTCCACGATTAGCTTACTCTTCAGCTCAGTGTTAGTTAAAATCTTTCTGTTTATACTGATAAATTTGTACAATTCGTACTGCATGTTTTCGGTAATTGTGTTTTTTCTAGCAAGCGTAGTAATTTTATTGCTAGTTCCATTTCTAATTAAGTTTGTCGAAGTGGAATTCCAACCTTCTAGGTCCGGAAGAAAGCATGTCGCATCTAACATACTGAGGAAACCGTTCATTCTCAGTTGCGAATACAGAAAGTTCGAAGTCTTGCTGAAAGCATCAATGGAATTCTTAGGGCCGCTGTTGCTTGGGTCCCATGTTGTTGTGTATCATATGGGACTCATGGTGAATTATGCTGCTGTGAGACATTGGGCAGATATCGACATCAACTCCATTGGGATAATTCTGCTTAGTTCGTTTGTGCTGCAGTTTTTCTGGTTGATTTTGTTAACCGTAGGAGGATATGCGACAAAGTGTTTCACAGAAATAATTCATTCATGGAAGTATTTGAATTCAGACAGTAAACTAGAATCCAAATTCATGAAAAAGTTTAGAAGATCTTGCAGACCAATTGTAGTTGGATTGGACGGCTATTATAAGATTAAAAGGATATCAGCAGGAAAATATTTGCATGGGTTCACACGAAGCACATTTAGGTTGCTGCTTACAATACAGTGAATTTGTTAGTGTTTGTTATAATGTGAACCTTTTGTCAGTGGTAATCCATATATTCTCTGCTTTGTTGAAGTTTATGGCATTGTTAAAATAATGTTTAAAGTGAATATCCAAGTTTTATAGGATGTTTGAATTAAATGTTTTTCATGTTTGTGTAGCATTAGATATTGTTGAGATACATATTTTTTCTTTAAATATCAAGGTAACGACTTTTTGTCTAATTGTAAGTATTAAATAGATTATTCTGAGGACATATTCGTAATTGTTGTTGCAAATTTTTTGTAATGTTCGGCAAAATGCAATTGTTGTAAAAACTTAATTGGTGATGCTTAGATGTGAAATTAAACTTCGGTTTTAAAGAAATGTATAAATAAAGTAATAAAGTCAATACATTACAATGCTTCGGTGAGTTTGGAAATGTAAATGTATAATTTGAATTGCTTGTTTGATTAAATACCTTTAATTTTGTATCATTATATTATACTTTAATTCGCATCGGATTTTAACCTTTATTCGTAGATAGGATTCTACATGTTCAAAACTAAGCTTCATTAGCGAACGATTTCAAAATTGGGCTTTTTGACATTCTGAACTCCTAAATAGGTTGCATTAAACACTGGGGTTAAGAATGTTTTATTATCTCAAATACTTTCGTGGTCACATTTTATAATGCTTCAACCCGAAAATATGATATTTCCTTCTTCAAATTTATAATCGTTTTCCTTGGACGGAATATAAATAACTGGCAGACAAGGCTAAAGATGCAGGTGGCGAGGTTTCGTATATATGCCGGAAGTATTGCTCGAAGTTTGCAGTAATCACATTCTATTCCATCACTGTCTAACTGCCACTAGAATGAAGGATCCTGAAAATACTTCTAACATTCTGCATAGCGTGGAGTCCTCATCTGGTTTTATTTGTTTGCGCTTTTACCTGCTAGTTTACATGTGAAAAGTCTTGATTTCTCCTTTAACCTTCAACGTAGCTGTTATATTTTGGACCGGATTTATCTACTAGTCTTGCTTTACTGGGGGCTGTTTGTCCCAATCCCTGCAAACAGTGCTTTAGAAATGATTAGCAAACGCAATTTAGTAACAATAGGGAAAATTTTACATTTTGCTTGCGCCTACCATGCGATACCTATGGACTTTGATTTCAAAACAGGATATGTTTTTACTTCAAACCGGAAAATATTATTATTTAGGTTTAGTCGATTTTTGTGTTTAATTAATTATGGACATTTAGTCGCAAGGACTGTCTACAGAAAAATTGTGGGTCCTCTTGGAGACTTTTATTTTCTATGGTGTTGTTGTTTAATTTTTACTGTTAATATTGTTCACGTTACGACGTTTTCAAATTGGCCATGGGAAGTTACGAACTCGGTTTTTGAAGCTTTTCAGCTTCTAAGGCGATTGGATGGTAAGTAATTATTTTTATCAGTAATAATTTGTACTTCTTCAAGTCTTATTACACGTAAATTCGAATAATTGACAGAAAACTTCGTGATTCAAAGGAACACTTGGATCAAGAAATTCAACTTTTATGCTACTTACGCAATCTACTTCAGTTGCTTAGCAGCAATCGGCGGAGTAGGAATATTTTCATTATATTTTGCACTATTCTCATTTACCGACATCAACATGTACTCCACCATTAGTCTGCTCTTTAGTTCATTATTATGTAAAATCCTGTTGTTTTTCGTGATAAATTTCTTCAATATGTATTGCATGTTTCTTTTAATGGTGTTCTTTCTAGCAAACGTGGTAATTATGTGGCTGGTTCCGTTTCTGATGACGTTTGTTGATGTTGAATTCCAACCTTCTCGGTCCGGCAGAAAACATGTCGCATCAAACGAGCTGAGAAAACCGTTCATTCTCAGTTGTGAATACAGAAAGTTTGAAATCTTACTGAAAGCATCAATGGAATTCTTAGGGCCGCTGTTGCTGGGGTCCCAGGTTGTTGTTTGCCACATGGGACTGATGGTGAATTATGCTGCTGTTAGGCATTGGGCTGATATCGACATTCAGTCTTTGGGGATACTTATCCTTGGTTCGTTTGTGTCGCAGCTTTTTTGGGTTACTGTATTAAGTGTAGGTGGATATGCGACAAAGAGTTTCGCAGAAATAATTTATTCGTGGAAGTATTTAAGTCCTGACAGTAAACTAGAATCGAAATTTATGAAAAAGTTTAGAAGATCTTGTAGACCACCTGCAGTTGGATTGGATGGTTATTATAAGCTTAAGCGGATATCCGCGGTTAAATATTTGCATGGATTTACACGAAGCACATTTAGACTGCTGCTAACAATAAAATAAATCTGGAGGAGTTGCTAAAATGTGAACCTTGGGTCGGTGATAAGCAAGATATTCTCAGCGTTGTTATAGTTTTAGGCATTTATATATTAATGGGTTGGGTTAACAGCTCAGCT
>JAQGAC010002282.1:0-10762 GCA_034696585.1 Isotomurus maculatus
TGAGCCATCTTCACACAGACCGTGAGAGTTTCCTATAATTTAGGAAGAATATAAAGTCAAGTTCTCAGATAACAACAACATTGATATAGTTGACCAAAATGCAAAGAGATAGCTTTACCAGTGTTGTAATGCCATTGGAGAACACATTGTTCACAAGTCAAGTTCTCGGGAAGTCGAACCCGAATGTTTTGGAGGCCCTTATCGAAAGTTGGAATTGGGAATCGGGTTCCAGAACCGTCAGCAAGTTGCAACAAATTCTGATTGAGACATTCCTGGGTTGCAGGAACCAATGGGTTGTTTTGTGGACAAATTCGGAATTCAAAGTATCCTGAAGACAGGAGAGGCCATTTTTATGAAACCAGGAATTAAAAATGAAACGAAGTAATCGAGTAGTTCTAATTACCAAGATGAGATGCAGTCAAGTCAACTTGGAATTCGGCAATTTGCCCTTTCTTGAAGTTTCCGGTGATAATGCCCCTTCCGTATAAACCCCCTCCTTCGTTATTTCGGGGCGCTGGGTCGTTGTATGGATCTCCACAGATGCCACACTTACCACCATTCACCTCATATTGGACCTGGAAGTAAGGAGAACGCAGTTTAGTCAATATCTTCAGTCTCTCATGGGGTACATTGATACAACAAGTTACCTGAACACCTCCACAGAAGAGTTGGGTGTCATCGTAATTAGGATAAGGACTGTACTTCTGGAATTCCTGGAATCGCCAGAGAGTTGACCTGCCTGGAGGCTTCAACAGCCGTCCATGACCAGAGACTCCGCTCAACGCTGCCAAAACGAGGCAAGCGGACGCTACAACTGTAAAAGTTTGCATGATGATTTATTGACCTTCCAGCTAAGGAATGCTAGTGTGATTATTGCAGCGAAGTAAATGATCAAACCTTGAATTGTGTCCTTTTATATGTTTTTCACACAGAGTTCCCCAGCTTTATCAGCGGACTCCTGTTAGTTCTTTCCCTTTGTCGGTTGTCGGCTACTGTTTAAAACGCTAATAAATGAGTGGCGTAGGTTTGTGGTACGTTACCAAACGCAGTAAAAGTAGATTAAAGTCTTAATCTTCAACGAAAACATAGGCTACACATTTTTATGACATTGTCGTAATTTCCTAAGTCCACCTTTGCCTGCGTGTGCATTCCGGTTTATTGCAAGTTTATTTAACAAAGGCGACAAAGGATCATCCCTGGCAATTAAATGGGCAAAATGGTCTTAACACCTGAATTATTGACTTTATCAGATCATCTCTGTAAAGTAGCTTTACGTTAAATGATGCAAATCAAAAATGATTTTGTTTGTTGTACGTCCGAACTTCAGCTACATTGCGTCAGTCATCACTCCATCAGTGGTCAGTGGCAGTTTATCAAATTCACATTAGTTTACTCAATTCGTCGTATCGTATCAATATTTGCTCATAGTTTTAATCTTGCGTTTTTTATGCTCGTGTTGATCGTAATTTAATTCAACAAACGAAACTGAACAGGAAATAGCAGATGAATGAGTAAGTTCAGATTTCATTGAGCTTTAAATGTTTAGCCATGCAAGTCCAACTAAAACTATGTGGATTCCATATCCCCAACATCCCAATGTATGGATATTGTGGGGAAAAATTAAAATCGCCAAAAGTGTATGCCATTCGAAACCCGAACTCTTTACAGATTCATGACGTGATGTCTTGTAAGCTGAACGAATCGCTGAAGCATCGACAACCGAAGGAGACTGTTTACCCACAACTCTGTTGCTCGTCTCGCATATTTACACCATCAACACCGCCAACGATGCAACCAAAGCAAAGTTATTAAGTTAAGTTTTGTCAGCCACGCTACGTCTTCGAAATTAAGTCTTCTTACTGCTGAAGGTTGTTTTAAAGTTTAGCACTTATAACTTTGTGTTTGTGGCCCCCTTAAGGTTTCCGTATGGAGGAAGATGGTTCCAAATTACTGTCGGAGCTCCAGCTAATAACATCCATGTACTCAGAATCGGACGTCCACTTCGATGACCAAGAAGTGTTATTAAGACTGGAGAACTCCCTTCCTATCTCAGGATCCTTGTCAATGTCTGTAAAAGTCAATGAGAGACTCCAGTTAAGTCTTCGCATTCCTGGGGGCTACGAAAAAGGAGAGGAAATTGTTTCTGTCCATTGCAGTGTTAGAGAGACCTGTTCCAGCAGTGATTCTTATGTAGCCCCTAACGTTCTTAAGACATTACTCAGTCACCTCAATACTGACGCTGCCCAAATTGCCAAGAATGGAATTAATGGACAACCTGTTGATCTCCTTGGCCTTATTTCTTACTGTTCAGAAAGTTGGGATTCTCTAATAGAACAATCGTCTAATCTATCGGGTAGGTTTAGCAAGTGATGCTAATGCTAATGGGCATTTATAAATTCCACTTTTCAATTTCGAATAACATTCACTGTTTTTCGCAGAAGGAACAAACGAAGATCTCCATCAGCAGGATGACTCTTCAAAATCCACTAATTCTAATGACGGGACCAGTCTTTGCCGCACGTGGATCCACTCTCATCATATTTACAACGAGAAGAAAAGAAAGTTCATTATGGACAACGCAAGCAACTTGTCTTTGAGTGGATTTTCATTGCCAGGAAAGCCAGGATTCATCTGCGTTGAAGGAGAGACCTCTGCTTGTGACGAATTCTGGTCGAGAGTGCGTCAACTCACATGGCAGAAGATATCCCTCATAGAACAAGAACCAGTGGATATCACAAGCCGAGCTTTCGATGACAAAGACTTTACAGAACTACACCTCGATATGTCGGCATTTATGAAATACCTAAATGATAAGGCAATAAGCTCCGTAATAAAAAGATATCTTGGGTTTTAAACAAACTTTTGTCATCACTTTTTGCGTGAATCAAACTCGCGATCAGTCGCACATTCCCTCTGTGGCCGCTTATTAGTATACTGGGGTCGATGAGAATATCACTTTGCAGTTGCAGGTCAAATATCCACCATTCTTCATAGCTTTTATTCAAGGAATTAAAGGTCACTGCAGGTCGTAAAAACGTTACTTTCATCTTCATAAAAAGTAGGAAGTTAATGATTTGCGATGCAGTATGGAGCTATGAGTTTATTTGGAGATAACTTAAACTCCAAAGGGTTAAGCAATGGATCTTGAGCTTGTCTTGATCCAAAATGGAAGTGCTGGCAAAGTTTTTTTGCGATCAAGTCACAATTGTATAGAGTAAATGATTAACAATGAAACTATTATGGAGGTAAGGATACTTGACGAAGGAGCATTCATGTCTTGATTGCTTTGCCTTTGGGCACACGATGCCCATATAAGTCGACTGGATATGCCGTATGATCTTGATCGAAAGGCAATAACGGTTTGCCTTCCTACATCTTCTTTGAGATTACTACTAGGCCTGTCTCTTTTTCATGCACAGAGAATTATTCGTCATCCAACAAACAGCACCGTGCTGTGACTCTCTAGCCTTGTACTCAAGAGACGCACAAATATTTACTAACTAATCACTTTTGCACGACCAGATAAACACTTGCGGAGCTTTTTCTAATCCAGGAAGTATTGCTCATAAGACCTTACGCATTTCAATCAGCAATTCAGCTCTCCTGAATGCATAAGAAAAGCTTTGATTGTCTTCTCTCTCTCTCGGTAATGAATTCATCAGTAATCAAACTCATATTGGCTCTCTAAGCTGATGGTCTGCATTCGCAATTAGAAAATTAAGAATGGCTGATAAATCGCAAAACCCGTTTCTCAACCATTTGGTAAGCTATTCAATTTATATTCTTCTATGATGTCTAAAGCCTGTAAGATTGAATAGAGTGTTGATTTGTGATCCAAGGTGATAGAAAATGTTCTCCAGTATGTTGGGAGACTTCCCGACCTGAGAAATTTGAGACTGGTCAATAAGCAATGGAATCTACTGGTGAATCAAAAGCTGATGCGAGACTCCGTTGTGAACATCCATTCTGAAAAAACGATGGAACATTACATGAATTTCTTTCCGGAGAAACAACTGTCTCATAAAAATTTTCACGTAAAAATTCTGAAATCTCTGGAATCGGAAACTATTCGGGGATTCCTGAACTTCATTTTATGCGGTGGGGCTGAAGAACTTCATCTCTCTAAGTGCGTCATGAAACCAAAAGAAATACTCAAGTTGGTCCAACTAGGCCAAAGTTCTTTGAAAACTCTCAGCTTCAATGAAGTTCTCGTTGAAGATGACACTGACTCTGAGTTTGGTTCGTATGATGCCGATGATCCGCCTAAATTCTCGTCGAATCTCAGGAGATTGGAAGTCACAACGTGCGAAGAGTGTAATCTCTTTCCTTGGGGTACACTTTTTCCATACCTTCCTCATTTAGAGGTTTGCTATTCCACAATAATTTTGTGAATCCATCAGAGAATAATTTATGCACGCAGTTTGATTGAAAATCATCATAATTGCAATTTATTTGACAGGTTCTTCACGCTCAGATGCAAGACTACGCCCAGGTGAACTCTCTCTTGGAGTCTCTGCTGGAGTATCCCATTAAGCTTCGAGAATTTAGTTCGTTTCTCATTGATTTCGAATCGTCCCATTTGGCTCTACTTCAATCTCTCGACTGGCCTTTGATTTCACTCGACCTTAGCATCAGTTCCACTGTTGAGACAAAAGAAATTGAGAATCTCCTTAAATCCTCGTCCTTCAAGAAGATACAAACACTGAAATTATTCCACGAGACAGAAGTTGAATTGAATGAGATTGTCCTTCCTGTGCTTAAAACGTTAAAGTCATTGGAACTTATGGGAGACCCTGTAGGGATCTCCATCTTGCCAAGCATCTATTACGGATGTCCAAACTTACAGCATTTAAATCTTAGTCAGTTATTACTCGAGCATGAGACGAAGTCTTTATCTTCAATTAAGTTTGTGCATAGGAATCTGATCAGTTTGTCTATAGAAGAAGGTTACTTGAGCAAAGATGAGCTTATCAAACTTTCGCAATTATTCCCGATGCTTCGAAAAGTATATTTGTTTCTGAATGACGAGAATATCGGGGCAGTATACAAAACTTACAACAATCTGGAAGAGCTTATTGTGTTAGGAACTCAATTAAGTGATCTCGGGATTATTGGAATCGGTAAAACCAGTAGATGCTTTATCGGAGATTGCAAAAGTAATTGAAGTTTCTCTCTTAAATAATGCGTCTAAATGTCTTACTTAAACATATGGTATTTAATATCCCTTTAAGAACTTCGGAAATTCTCACTATACCCTCAACCTCAAGAGAGAATTACTGACTTATCCGTTCTCCATGGGCTTATCCACGTTCCCCAACTTCTATCAGTAGAGCTGCCGGAAACCTGCGTAAGCATAAAAGAATAATAAATTAGTAAGTTCAAATCTAATCGTGGAACTACTATCCAAAGGTCACAAACGAAGGACTTAAGGCACTCATCAAAAGCAAGCCCAACATCTGTCGACTTTCAGCTAAGATTGCCATCAATCCCCGAACTGGTGAACATTCTCTTCGCTCTTCCAAATACCAGATTTAACACTTTCGAGTAGGTATTTTTGTAACAATAGGTTATTATGAATAAGTAACTAATTAAATGAGCAAGCATTGGTTTTACTTTCAATCATTGGGTTTTCATACTCCAATCCAATTTGCATATGGTCTGTAGTAGTCTTTAGTAGTCTGCAGTAAATGTGAGGTCGGTTTTCCTTAGTCTCTATGTGCCCCAGGTGCAAAATATCTCCATACTAATTTGAATTACTAGCGGCGGGAGTAAATGTGACAACGAACAACAACAACAACAAGTGAGAAGTCTCCGGTGAAAATGATCAACAGTTCAAGTGTGTCCATTTGAAAGAATGTCATTGATTTTCATACAATTTCAGTTTAAATGACATTTCCAAACAAATGTTTGTTTTAATGTCTGATTTTTTCATATTGGAAGATTTGTGAGAGAGTGCTCGTTTGTGTTTTTGCAGGGATTTCATCCTTCAGTTAAAATCCAAGTGAGTGTTTAGGTTGCGTGTGCTGTTTGTGTAGTATTGTGTACCACACAACTTTGCGTTTAAAAACCCTATCAGAATATTTTATTGATTTTATAATTAAATTATCAATCACTTCGTTTGTTCGATAGGTTCTGAGAGAGTTCGAGCATCTTATTGTGTAAGATGGCAATGCCAATGAATGAAGGATGAGAAAGTCAAAGAAGGTTGTTAAATCAATAATCACTATCTCTAGGAATCTTGTCTACTGAATACCACTGACGTCCGCCGCCGATTCATCTATGCAGTAATGACTGAGATCTAGCCATAACTCGAAAGACTGGAACTGTGTGGTGTATGCAAATATCTCTTCACTTTTCAGGCAAGGATATAAATTGTGAGTTGTGATGTGCTTTAGAGAATGATGTTCGTGTTGCTGCATAGTAAAAATCGACACGCTATTGATTTTCAGTCCTTAGCTGATCATCGGCAGCTGATGTGTACGTGTGTACCAGGGACTGTGTGGCACTGGATAATTGCCTATATCAAAGTAAAACTATAGAAGTTAATATGCGAAAGCAAGCTGTGAAGAAATAGGATGCTTCCGATGGAGAATAGCTATATTATGTTGTATATATTGTATGCAAATAAGCTTAGGGAATAAGTGGCTTATACAGGGTTATTGGGAGTAGAAGGGTTTTCGAGGAACATAATTTCGATTCGGGAAAACCTCAGTCAGTACGACAAGCATAATAGTGCTGACAGGATGACTAGTTCTATCCGAAATCTGTCTCGTATGATTGACTGCAGTCGTAGAAATTGCATTTGCTCAGCTAAGAGCATATAAACTACTGTTAATGCTAGTAGGCAGTCTTCGTGCCGTGAACAAGAGTAATGAGTATTTGTTTGTCTATCTCCTGTGTTTATCTTGTGATTTTGTGCGCTGTGCTTTCTTCACCATATTATCTTAAGCAAGGTAGAAGCCAAATTATTGATTGTTCTTTCATAAATCGTATTTGATTCCAGGTGAACCGAAACTGCCACAGCTCACAACTTTTTGTCTACTTTGACTTTAATTTGTTTATGCGATGATGATGGATACGGAGGAGTCTCGTATTGACAATTTTGACAAGCATGGGGATAATAATTCAAGCAATCATCTTAATGGATGTGGAGAAAGTATAGCCGACCTTCCGGAGTCCGGACATGCACCAAATTCACCAACTGCAAAAGCTAAAGACCCCACTAGTAGTAGCTGTATCAACGAACTTATCATCAATTTAGGTAATTGCCTATAAATTGCTTCCCAAAATACTATACGTGAATTTTGCCTCTTGGAAATACATTAGGGTGTGATAATGATAATAGAGGCTATAATGACTGAGAGTAAAGTGTCAGCTCACGCTTTTCTGATTTGTGATTCCAGATCACGAACTGTGGGACGTACGGCTTCGAGCTGTGAAGACTATCCAGAGAAAGCTAGATTGTGGCCTTTTAAACCCTAGGGATTTGAGCTTACGGGTGGATCTTCTACGTCGATTAACTAACTGGCTCAAAAATGTGTGTGAGCTCACTTCGAAGAAAGGATTTGGTAAAACTCTCAGAGAAGATTTATTACACCATGATACTATTTTGGCTATTGATGGGATGCCATGCGTGATACGTATTCTTCTGCGCTTAGCTGAGGTACTAAAAGAGGTACTTGTTTGTATATTTTGACTATTTGATGCATAACTTAGCGTTTCTTTTTCCAGTATGACAAAGCTCAGCAAATCATAATAGAAGAGGATTTGGAATTATATTTAAAGCAAGTTCGGATATTGCTTAGCGGTGAAAGTCGAGTTGTGGTGGATAAATTGATAGAGTTGGCCTGTACTGGAACCTTAAACTTTCATTTTGAGGGACATCCTGAACTTTGGGATGATAATACATGCAATCAAGGTGCGAAAGAGCTTTCAACCGCTCGTTATAGTTTCTGTGAAATCGGAAGTGATAAGTTCGATACGATGAGTTTCAATCGAGGAAGTGGAGACACTCCATCCAGTGTCAGAGGAATGGACGAGCCGCTAAAATCGCCTGATCTGGACAGTTCTGGTTCTTCCTTTGGAGATTGTTATTTCCCTCATCAGTGCAGCAACAATTCAAGCTCCGTAGTTGACTCGTGGACGGCAAATGGTGTCGTGTTTGGAGTACCACAAGTACATTTGAGCAGTACTGACCGCAGGCTTTTGGCATCCACCGTGGAGTCAATGCTTTCAAAGAACGAGTCGCTAGTTTTTATGACGACTTGCTTCTTCCGAGACATTCTAATTCAGGATTATCCACCCGAAGTATTTATTCAGGAATCTGCTTTGAGCATGGTAATTTGAAATTGCACGAGAAATCATGTTAATATTGTTAATATAGCCGATTTATATTTTTTTGAACGCAGAGTATCTTAGAAGCTGCAGAGTCCAGTTGGAACGAAAGCCACATTCAGGATGCTTCAGTTCAGGGAATAATTAAGTTGTCTGCTTTACTCCGAAGTCGTATTGCCCAGTTGAATTCCAGCGAATTCTACCAAATTAAGTCATCTGACACTGTATGTAAACGATATTGTGTCTAAATATTGAAGTTAATGAAGCTGCACTTTTAACGTAATTATTCTTGTTGTTTTAAAGAGATCCAGCTTGCCTCCGTATACCAGCCCCCGCGGTTTCTCACCAGCAAAGTATAGTTCTTTTTCTACAGCAAGCAACAGTTTTGTGAACAACTTAATTCAACTTCTGAAAAGTGTATCTAGAAGCTTGCTGTTTCAGCAAAAATCTTCCCACTTGTGGAAAATACTGGATAACTTAGCATTTACTCTGTGCAGATTTGCAACAACATTTCCAGTGGACTCAAAAAGTTTAGTTATTGGAGTACACGAAGTTTTATCCGATGTTGCACACTGTTACGAAAAAAGTTCAGACACTGTTAGTAGTACTTGTGTCGTTCTATGTCTCTCGTCTCTACTCCATTCAATACAAAGCAACGACGATGATTTCATTGTATCAAATGACGTGCGGAAATGTATAAGGCGTCTAATGTATGATCCCGAATTGCTCCATTGCTGGCCCGAAGTTCACCAATATTTTATGAAGTTTGCTTCTCCTTTTGATGAAATGAGGGAATCCGATTTCGAAAAGTTGGATCAGGATGTTGTAAAATCTCTTCTATATGCTGTTCAAAACGCCACTGGACATGTAGCTGCTTTGGAAGCTGTCAATAACATAGCAAAATACGTGTTACCTCTTCAAATAAATTCAAGACTGAATGAAAATCTCCTGGATTATATATGCAAAGATGGTCCTTGGCGAGATGCATTCTACAGATTTCTTTGCGTTGAACCAACATGTGTAGAGGATGAAGATTTGCTTGTTAAAATTATTGAGCTATTGGATTTCATCTTGTTCCACATGAAAGACGAGTGCAACGAACTACTGGAGTGGATAGTTCCTCTGTGTATGGAAAAGGGTTGTGCATCATTAAGGCTTTTAAATGAACACTCCGTAAAGAAGGCTGGGGATGCGTATGGCGGAACTATGCTAACTCCTATCCTTCGGAGTTTACTCGACTTCTACAATACAATCTTGTTGAAAGTAGAAACTTTCAAGAAAGGAAACGAATGCCTTTGGGATCTCTTCAGTTCGTACGTTTTCATACTAAATGACATCGGTGACAAGGGTTTCGTATTTTTTGGTGAGGTTTACTTGTGACAATTATACTAGTATGGAAATATGGAAATATGTGTGAATTGATTAATATTTTTTTAAATTGTATTTGTAGCTCTTCTTCAACCTATTCTTCAGGGAATTTCATCTCTTACAACAAAGAAGACTATAACTACACAACTCTCATCTAACCCGAAATTTTGTCTCGTCCTGGTTCATCGCGTTACAGAAGCTATCATATCTTTACAAGAAAGAAGTAGTGGAGTTTCGAAGGATACTTTTAAAAGTCAAGGAGTTTTGTACTACGCAAGTCTTTCTCTGCTGCATTTGGCAATTCTAATTATTGAGGACGAGAAAAAGTTTAACTCAAGCCACGATTGGGTAGGACGGTGTTGTGCCGTAATTCCATGTCTGTGGGAAAGCCGAGATGTAAGAGTTAGAAGTCTGGGATTTCAGGTAGGTAGAATATTATAGAGTTCAAGGAAGTATAGATAGGTACTCAATTAATTTAATTTGTTTGTTTAGCTTTGTCAAATTGTAACAGGGTCGGAAAAAGGAGTAATAATGGCCATGAATGTAATGGATTCCACATCGTTTGTGTGGACATGTTCATACGGGTAATTAATACAAGATTCGTTCATATTCATTGTCGGATTAGGATTTTGTAGAACTGTTATGTTCATGTTTCAGAGCCCTTACAGATCCAGAGGAGGCGTGTGTTGTAAAACAGGCTGCAGCTTCGGTCTTGCATAACTTGTTAAGGCATTGGAATAAGGTAGAAGGAAGTGAGTATTTGGCAAAACCGTTAAAACTCCCAGATTGGTCAGCTATAGATGACTTCACCCAACTTCTGTCTTACGTATTTTGGTTGCCATCTATGTCAACATCTCTTAGACCTAAAGATAACCAGAATAACGCTGCTGGCCAGCGTAGTGGCAATTTGAACGGTAAATATTTTAATCATCACTTTTGAATAAAATGTACATCTATAATATATATAGATGTAATCCATCTTTTTTTTTTACGATTTTAGATGTTCCCAGTACAGATTCTCGACTTGTTACTCCCAAAGTTCTCATAATGATTTGTAAAG
>JAQGAC010002283.1:0-10761 GCA_034696585.1 Isotomurus maculatus
AGGGTGTGATGCGCATTAGCGTCCGCTCCAATCACCAGCTTCAGGCCAGCAGACTTACAGAAGTCCGCTAGCCTTACTAGTTCTTTAGGTGGGCAAGTTTCGGAGTGGGCCATGTATACTGAGGCAAAAACCACAGGACCACTCGCCCACTCTGTCCTTACGACCGCCAGGTCTCTACTGCAAAAGGATAGCATTGGTTTACTAGATAACCTTTTGGAGACAAGAACACAGGCTCTAGGCTGGGGTCCTTGATAGGAGACCAACGATCCCAGGTTTTTGAGGCCCCGAATAGACTCCCTGTATACCAACGGCTCTTGTACTAGCGCAACCTCCATCTTCCCTCTACAAAGGCACCGACCGAAGGAGTCAGACGCATTCCTAGAGTGATGGACGTTGATTTGTAGTACCGAGCAGTTGTCAGACATTGAGAAACAATAAGGGTGCTATGCGGTATGCAGTATGCTTTATGCTGTGTGAAAGAAATAAAAGGCAAAGAAGTTAGGCAGAAAGAGAAGGAATGAATTTATTCAGAAGGAAAGCTGAAAAGGGAACTTTAAGAACAATTAATTGCCTTCCCCACCTGGCGCCCCCCCTGCCGGTCCTTTCACAGTGAACACCAATAGGTCAGTATAATAATACACTCTGTTAGGAGGCATCAACCTGTCCAAAGTCGTAAGGGGCACCCCTAAAGTTAGGTACTGTCCCTCACCGGCTTTGAGCGAATGGTACAGTGCCCATTCAGATACATCCAAGTTCGGATTCTGACGATGTAGTCTGGGAAAAAGTACATCCCTATGGGGTTTGTCCTTCTCCCTTATCCAGACTCCAACTCTAATCAAAGGAGTTCTCTTAGGGGCCTCCGTGGAAGCCTGAAAGAGTCCTCCCTCCTTGTTGACCACTGCCAATTTCTTCACCCATGCTTGTGTGGCTTCATCGTGGCAGTTCACTTCCAGCACGTTGCGGACAATCCTGATTCCGCCCATCTTGCGGCAAGTTCCTCTATCGAGTTGATCGATAGCGGCCCTTACCGCTCTCTCCACTGTCCCAAGATCGAATAGGTTCATAGGATCCTTTTCGTCCTTGGTGACGAAGACAGTGAATGTCTTCTCCCCCCTCCGGTTCTCACGACCTTGGATGGTCTTTCCGGTGGGTCTTCAGGGGATTGTAGAGGTCCCTTCCCATTAAAGTGGGGGTGAGGCCCTCCACCTCCCTGTCCCAACCTCCTTGGCATCCGCATATTCGCTGGTATGGGCTTCCGTGAAAAGAAGCCCACACCATTATTAAAGGCTCTCGGAGTATGAGCCCGAGAAGTAGATGGAGAATCGTTACCTCTGGTAGCGGCCTCCATTCCTTCTCTGGGTCCTCCTCCGAAGCCCCTCCCACTCCGGCAACCACTCTCCCTCCAGCAGTCACTCCCCCTCCAGCTGCCACTCCCCTTCCGGCAGCAGCTCCAGCTCCTGCAACCGTTGCTCCTCCGGCTGCACCTCCGCCACCAGCACCTCGAGCAGCGTTCGCTCCCCGTCCCTCTGCACTTCCCCCTCCAGCAGCCACTCCCCTTCCGGCAGCAGCTCCAGCTCCTGCAACCGCTGCTCCTCTGGCTGCACCACCGCCACCAGCACCTCGAACAGCGATCGCTCCCCGTCCCTATCCACTTCCCCCGCCAACAACAGGTACTTCTCCGGCTGCACCACCACCGTCAGCAACCGCTTGTCCTCTGGCTTCACCTCCCCCTCCAGCAGCGGCTACTTCGCCTCCTGCTGCCAGCAAAGCCTCCCTGAGCTTCCTCCTCTGCTTCCGCTGGGCTCCGCTGAGGGGCTTCTTCTTCACTCTGTCCTTGACCTCGAGGTTTTCCATACCTCCCTCGAGGTCACTGACTCCCCCCTCTCGTTCACGGTTGACCACCACCCGCAGCACTTCGACTTCCTCCACCGCTAAGTTTTCGGCCTGACGGGTCGAGTTTCCTTGCGAGGAGCCTCCTACAGCTGGAGTGGGACCAGCGACTAAAGGTCTGGGGAGCTCGGGTGTGACTGACGGCCCCGCTTCCTCCTCGTCCTGTAGCATCCGTTCCTCCTCCTCCGTGGTCACCAGCTTCACCACCTCCTCCTCCTTTGTCAACTTTCTCTCCTCCTCCATTGTCTGTAACAGATAGAGGTTAGGGAGAGTTGTATAATTTGAGGTGGGGGTGCCCTGAGGGAGGTCGAGAGGTGTGGAGTTGCATTGCTCCAGGAGAAGCAGGGCATGGGTAATTTTGAGAATAGCCCAAAACAGCCCACATTCCGCAAATCCAGAAACTTTTCTAACATTGCATTGGTGTAATAATGACACATGTTGTGCATTTCTCAACAACGTTACCCTGTTAGCAGTTTATACTCCGAAATATATACACGAACAGACTTTGAACACCATTAACAGTTGTAATTACAGAAACGAGAAAACATTATCCAATATTTTGTCTCAATTTGTGTTTTAACCAGTGTTTTGAGGGTCAAGGGAGTTCGAGTGTTTTATTCTAAATATGGTCTATTTTAGCCGAAGAAGCAATTTTAATGTTTTACATATCTACTTCTTTAAGTGTTTTAACATTTGTAAATTTTGGGGCTACGTGACTCTGAGAAAGAAGAGAATGTTCTTGTACTGGAGGGAGTTTCCCTACCTTTATTTGTTTGTGCATTTCTGTTTGACAAAACTGTGTAATCCCGTCGCTGGACGGGGACTTCGATTTGAGACTTTGTTGTGTAAAGGGCTAATTGTTCGTTAATAAATTGTTATATATGTCTCACATTTCCCTCAGTTGTTGTCCACCATTTTGTTAGTCATCGTCCTATAGTTCGCAAAGGTCGATTAAGGAAGTTTTAATACAAGGGTTCATTTTGATCTTACAGCAGGGTTTCCGACGGCTAGTCGATTATTTCCCGTTTCCAACAAGTGTCAAGATGTAACTACTCCCTACGGAAATTTCTTAAATAGATGAATAATATATCAATAATATCCAATCATACTGTACATTCCGGATCGGAATAAGAATAAAGTCCTTCGTTATTTCTGCTAAAAAAATTCGTTCCTTGTCTTGCCGAGTAGCTTACCAGCTTACGTCTATTTTGCGGCCGAAATTTGAGACTTACGTTTATTTCTTATTTGTACAATGATAAGGATAAATATTAATGGTTTATGGGATATTTGCGCTTTCATTTGTACTTCTTCTTTGACTTTCGATTTGTGAGCCCGAATGTTCTATTGTTGGAACCAAGGTGGCCAAGCCTGAATATATATGTAACGTTTCTAGGATGCTGAAGTGTAGGCCAATTGAAAATAACCTCCTGACTCGTGCAGCTGTTATAATATTGTGATATGGGCAGGGTGTTGGCCTATAGCTATCCTCCCCAGCTGAAGATATGACCATTGCAAACGACGTGAGTAGGAGAGATGAGGATAGCAATAGCAGGCCGGGGTAGCTCAGTTGGAGAGCATCTGACCGGCCTTATGAAGACATAGTTCAAGTCCCACTCCCTGCCTGATTTTTGCATTTCTCCGTTCGCCCCATTCTCACACATTCGTTACATCATTCCGTAGGAGAATTAGGAAGCTTTGATTGTGCGTAAATAGGCTTGTTCTAGTCAACCTACACAATGGTTAATGTATTAATCCTGAAAGTCGTACCGAGTAATATGTCTCGATTTGCTCAGATTCTAATAAAGCTACGGCCACCAAACTTTGCAATACGTTGAACGAACTTTATGGCATTTTGTCTTGAAAAAAAATCTGCTGTAATACTTAACACAACCATAGCAAAAGCTTAAGTCCTTGTCCCCGCATGCAGAATTTGATGCATTTTTGTTATCGATGCAGCTCACTTGTTTATAACGAGGACAGTGACTGTGGAAATATTGATCACGATCTCGTCAGTTCTGTTGTCTTTGGATATATCTTTCTGCCTTATCATCTGGAGATGTTCATTTGGGTGGGATTCAGCCGAACAGAACGCGAGTGTTTGGGTGCCTCGTGGAGTTTAAATCCGACCACGTTGTACCAACCCAAATTATGAACCCAAGGAGATTTACTGCTTAACAAATCCCTTTGTGATCTTCACTTGCATAGTAAGATCGAATACAGATGTAACCCCCGATTTAGGCGGTGACAGTAGCAAGTGAAGTCTAGAGTACGACGAAGTTTGGATGGACTGTAGGACACGCGGTTGGCACGTGACGTGGAAAAGCAGCGCATGAAGGACAAATTGTTGTTGCGTTGTGATTGGTTTGTTAGAATTGGGCGGAGCTTATCGGGCGAGGAGGAAGATATCTGGGGCAACGGAGGCAAAACTAACTTCAGCGTGAGAAACCGGAGGACGAAATGGTGAAAATTGGTTTTCAGTTGTTCTCCTTCTCTCGTCGCGTCCATCTCTGCAGCAGCCAGCTTTGGTCTCCTCCTCGATATCCCCGATTTCTTATCTTCAGTGGAACACATCCAAGGGTACGGGGACTCAAATGCAAAATCCAACTATGCAAATGTCTCATGTACAAAAAAGTCAAATTATGCAAAACTGCATTTTGCTCGATATGCAAAGAACAATTTTGCATAATGGCAAAATCTACTTTTTGGACTTGAGACCCAAAATCGTAAACTGATAGCAGCATTAATGGGCATCCTCACGCTCATCTCCTCAACTGTGTGTGTGGAATGCAGCAAAGCAGAAGCCTTTCTCGAAGAATACTGACATTGGGAAGAATATTGCAGGGGAGACAGAAACCAGGATTGCGTAGGTTATCTTTATCAAGAACGAACAAGCATTAGTAACACCATTCCCAATGCATTGCGGGATTTCGTGCATATCAAGCCTACAGCCCTGATACTTCTGATTATGAAAGTGTGAAAGGTAGCGCAGGAAGAAGAAGATGCTGTTGTCGTACTGTTTCTTTAAGACAGTCGAGTGACATGTATTGTCCTGGCTCTCTAAAAGGTATTTTACATCACACTCACCAACAACATTGTCCTGCTTTCAGGGGAAAATGAATGCAAATTATCTGTAACAAACTTTCATCTGCGTTGTCCGCGCCCATCCCTTGTTCTTCGAAATTCGAGTTTGAGATTGGTAAGACACAAGTCACCTTTCGCGACGCAGAGTAAAGACTGAAAGTTAGGTGACCACCCTAATTGTTTCTGTGTACTTCGTTGCCCTCATGAACATGGAGGCCTTTGGGATTTCTTTACACTTTTATTTATTTACGAATAAAAAGGATTCAAGCAATTCCAAAGCCTTTCGACAAAGTATTTCACCTGTGAAATTATAAGTTAAGCATTCATTAAAGACTATTGATATGCATAATGGTACATAATAATTGTATCTCATAACGCTTTGAGAATATTGGTAATATTTTAAGTGTCGTGAATTGAAGCCATATATTTGAACATGCTTTGTTCGGGGAGACCAACCGAACTCCTGACACAAACATTCCAATACAGATAGTAATCACCGATCATTAATATTAATTTTCGTTCCTCAGCTTACAATGCTTCATAGGGAGGGTGGTTTGGCATTACAAAAACAGCACATGCCACTGTATAGGCCCCCGTTTGATGTGAAAGAATCCGACAAAAAAGTTTTTGCTACTCTATTTTTGTAAAAAAGATACAGCAATTTCTGAAGATATTGAGGAATTTTGATTTTTAGCCTCATTTCTGAATCAGCGTAATATTTTTCAAATGTAAATTTGCGGATCCCGGTACATAAGGAGATCTGCTACTTGCAAACAATCGGGAATTATAAAATATTGAGAAACGTTTGAAATCGACCTAATTTGAGGGCTCAAATATTCAATAAGTTTTTACCTGTGACTCCACTCCCAATGTAATATTGTTGGTGAATTTTTAATTACGAGGAAATGTTTTTCATATTCCTTTGTCAAAATAATTTGCATAAATTTTCGGGTTAATCTAAAAGTGAAACCTTGACATAAAATATCTTAACTTCCTTCTTATTGTAAGTATGTGGTATAAATTTCAAATAGTTTCTTTTTACATCAAATGTTTCTCTATCTATTTGATTAAATTAACACGGTGACCTTAGTATCAATCTTCTTGAAAAGTTCACCTCTGGCTGTGAATTCAGGCAACGAAAGAAAATGAAAATTCGTGGCGATAACATCCTTTCAATGCAGCATGGAAAGTTGACTTCAAAAAGGACAGAAAACTTACTCTACGTAGAATCTAGAGTGGCAGATTTTGCAGCATACTTTTATCAACAAATAAGCTAGAGTATTTTAGTGCATCTCTCTTACTTGGAATTCTTATATGTTCCAAAAGGAATAAGAACGTCGTTAGAATAGATTAAGAATTACGTTCTCACCATGTCTACCAAACAAAGACTTAAATCACTTGATCTGCACGCTATGTTCCATCAGCGTTTCGAGAATTTTGTTTTAACCTGGGACAGAAGACACAAAATGCTTCGTTATGTAAAAGACAAAAAGAAATTAAAAGCGTGGATTGTTCACACGTTTCTAGCGACAATTGTTTCAAACGGATGTTGCAAATTCATTCTGACGAGAGAATATTTCTCAAAACGGCAAATTTACACCCTTCAGTGTCTACTGTTTCAGATGTTTCTAACTTTATTGGCGGATTTCTGGTTATTGACAGCGATGGCTGCTGAAGTTTACGGAGATGAGTATGCTCATGCGTGGAACCAAATTAATAAACTTAACGTAAAATTCAAGAACGCTAATTTAGGTAAGTCATTAGCGGTAGTAATGTGATTTAGTAAGTCCTTAAGAAGCGTAATTAAGTTCTTTTACACAGGAAATTCCACGAGCTGGAAAGACGACAAAGTTGGATTATTTCTTTTGGCCCTCACGATTGCGTACATGACATACCCTTTCCTATTTACAATCTTTATTATAAACTTAAACTTAGACCCCTTTGCGATTCTTTTTCAAGAAAATTTAGACCGATTCAATCAGTTCAATTTGATGGTACCAATATTAACTCAAACCCTTAGAGTATTTCTGACTACTATATGTGTTTTCGGTGCATGCCGAATGATTAACATTATAGTAATATTGATTATAGTAATATGCATTTTCTATTTCACCTAGCACAAGTAATTGGTTTCAAACGTACCAAACAAGTCACGAATTTAATTACATACTACATTCAAGCACAAGTTTGTTTTAAACTAACTAGGTTTCAAGAGGCGACTGTATTACATGCAATTGCAGAGACAACGTTGGTTCTCATTATATTTAACTTTATTACAATTAGAATGTTCCATGTTATTCCTCTGCCTTTTTACATATCTTTCCCCGTGGTGGTTTTGATTCTAGCGGGAATAATATCCGCTACTATTCCTGCTTTTGACGAAATTAGGAAAATGAGTACTCATTTTAAGGATGAATTGCAACGTAAGTTCCGTTTAAATAAAGGATACTTGTATTTGAGGAAGCGAACGAGAGCCTTGAGCGTTGTAAGCGTTAATGTTGGAATCGGAGACACAGTATAGTTTTGTTTTAAACAGAGTTCAAAATTAACCTATTATTCTACGATTTTCTTGTACACGGTGAATTTTCTTATTGCTGTGCCAAATAAGTAACAGCAGAAAAAATCTGATAAAGCATTCTGAAATTATGCACAAAGTCAGGCATTGTGTTGTTCTGAAGTACCTTGCGTAGTAGCTTAACGACTTAGAATGCTACATGTTCTTGAAAAAACAAAAAATGACATTTTTATTTCCAGGTTGCGGTAAATATGTTTCTGTTTCAAAATTAGTAAAGTGTAATAAAATGTAACATTTGTATCTTTATCAAGTTACGAATAGCCTCCAATAAATTTTCTGGGTCTTAATTTTCAAATATTAATAACTTGTTATTAAGAAGTCATCCCTCTTAGATATTTGCCGTCACGATTACCTATAAGTTGTGCTAATCAAGATATTCTAGTGACACGTATTACCTGAGCTGTTGGGGTTATCAAAGGAGCTTCGTTATTCATGTTGTCTAGTAGGCAGGCAGACGGGAACAAGCAAATCGAACCGCATGTATTACTTCGCCCCGTAGAAACCTATATCGTCTCCAGATTATCAAAAGATATATATCACCTTTCGAAATCGGGTTAGTTTATTAAGTAGTATGCTTGTTAAGGATGATAAGGAAGGATGTTACAAATTGATTATTATTAACGGAGCAATTAATTAATAAAGTTTCTTCCTTAAGCCTCACTATGTAATATGGGCAATCGGGCTGTCATCTGGATGCCAGCCCATCGACCAATGTTATTTGTGGGTATGCCAAAGTTGAGCTCGAGATTCAGTCTTATGCTCTTCAAGCGATAAGTTGTATTTTTGAATATTCTCTAATTAATTTTCTTAAAGCGAAAAATATCGAAATATTTTTTCAAGATTCAAATTTTTTGGCAAGAACAGTTCGAAATTTTGTGATAAATTGGTTGTAAATAGTTTGTGAAAAATATTTTTTTTTATTTCAATACAAAGCATTCCAAAATTTTGCATTTTTTTAAAAAATTTTATCAAACAAGATTTCAAAATTTCGATAAAATTGTTTTTTTTTCGAAATTTTGATCAAATACGTATAGAAACTTTGCGAAAAAATGTTTTATGAAAATTTGCCAAACTGCCTTTCAAAACTTTTGTGAGAAGTATTTGTAGACATTTTGAATATATTTGCATAAATTTAATATTTCAGAATCTGACTCGTGAATCTCTTACACCTTCATTCGGTAGGAGAATTACGAATCTTTGTTCGTGCAAAAAACAATATTTTCTATTTATATATTTTTTGTGTGTTTTATTCATTTTATTTTATAATTTTCATCAAGGTATTCATCCTTTAAGACGTACGGAGTAAGATACCTTTTGTGCCCGTCTTACGGTCAAATTGAAGCATCGAATAAAGGTTGAGAATTTAATAAGCAAGTACTCAAGCCGATTGTACACGAATGATGCATAATTGATGTTTTTGAACTAGATACAAACACAGATGGACACCTGAAAAGATAACAACACATTTAAACCATTCAACTGCACCGCGTGGCTTTTAGCATTTTTATCGCTGGTATTTTCCAAAAAATAAATGACAGTACAGGTAGCTTACTATTTTATTAGCAAGAAATAATCACTGTTATAACTGAACATAATTGTCCTGATTACGACTTGTATAGTTTATATAATGGAACAAGAGTTGAGGTCAAAATTGGATTAATCCTGGTCCCTTGAGATTTAACTCTTTAACAGTGAAGAACAGTAAAACCATTAAATAATAGCTTTGAAATTTATCAACTTCCTTTATTACACACGTTACTTAAGCATATTAACTAATAAGCCGATTCTGTGATAATCTGTGTCCTCTGCGATTCCAAATTCTCGGATAATTGTCGGAAAGAGGCCCGTTGACTTCATTCCTGCAAACGCTGTTGGAACAATTTGGATACCCATGGACTCCTGCATAGTCTTTGTCTTCATACTCTTCCTTAGGCTGGGATGCAACACACCAACTGCACTAATATACATGGACAAGAACTACAATTCTTGGTTGTCAAATTCACACTTCTTACTTTAAAATCATTTAAAAGTTGTTTGAAATTTCATACATCCTACCATCCCTCCTTCTGCCTTCGTTTGCATTCCACTGTCCGACCAACAATTTTTCCAAGTCCCATTTTTTTCTCACATGCCTAACCTTGATTGATTGGAATGAATATTTCAAATGCTTCAACTTTGTCTGTGGGATGCTTTCGGGGTGGTAATGAATTAGCCTCATCGTATTAAAAATTCGATTCAAGCTAGTATCTAAGAATTTGTATGACGGGATTTTGGATTTAACTCCTCGTTTCTTTCAGTTTGCTTATTAGGATCATCCCAACCGTAAGCTACGAATGAAAAGAGTTATGACAAGTTAGCTCAGAAGCAACATGTTTTTTGTCAAGGACTTAATATATTTTGAAACTAAGCGTACCGAAAAATAATTGAATTAGAAAAAAAAAATTTAAATCAATTTATAAACTGACATTATACATTAAATGTATTTTTTTGGAATTTCAATCCGCACAAAGAAGCTAGAGAGTTAAACGCATGTAAAACATAATCTCCTGGTCTTAGTTCTCCCGGGTAGCATTCGTTGACACAAGAATACCCTAAATTAAAGTAAAGTATATAGGATTATAATGTTGGTTTTAAATAATGAGCTATACCTTTTGAAAATAAATTGCGTCAAATTTCGGGTTGATGTAATTGGGAAACCTTGACATACAATAACTCGCTTCATCTAATGTTGTCAGTACTTTCAATTCGTCTTCTTTTTACTGTGAATTTTTTTAACATCTACTGGTTCAAATTACCTCAATGACCTTCGTGACAGTCTTTTTTAAATCGTTCTTCTCGAAAGGCAAAGGCTATGATTAGTACAATTCGTAGATTCATACAGTCACTGACAAAGCTAACTCACTTTCACAGCGACATCATCCTGTCAAGGGAGCGTGAAAAATAATCTTCAAAATGTTTAGAAAAATCACGGCATGTAGAATCGTGAATGTGATGTGTTGCAGCATCTTCTAAACGATAAATAAGCGGATTTTCCTAAGAATAAATGAAGAGTATTTGTGTCGGTCAGAGTATGCCATAATCTTGAAGATCGTATCTGATCGAAAATAAAATTTCCAGGGTCGATACATAAAATCCTGCATTACGTTTTCACAATGACCACCAAACTCATCGTCAAATCACTTGATCTGTACGCTATGTTCTATCAGACTTTCGAG
>JAQGAC010002284.1:0-10756 GCA_034696585.1 Isotomurus maculatus
CTAGACGCTTGGAAGGAGGATGCCGGCAGAGACGCTACATTTGGGGTGCTGGACGATGCTCTCAGAAACCAAGTGGACTGGCCTGAGGCTGCAGGTACTTCATTGACTTCACACTATCACAATGTAACTTTTTTCAATACTCATCTGCATTTTATTGCTTGTTCAACGATTACAGATGACATTGATGAGAAGTATTGGAACTAATTAAGCCGCCCGAAACGTAATGCATGTGTTCCATTCAGAATAAAATTTTAAGGGAAGTAAAAATGTGTGAATAAAAGTCTAGTTTTATGAAATGATTATCTTGAATTGCTCAATTGTTTAAGAAATCTCAGAAAGCCAGACCCACATTAAAAGAGTCTCAGGTTACCCCTAAAAGATGTCCATCAAAACAAACAGAAAGTGGGGGAAAATCTTCATGTGCAGTCTTAATCTTTATTTATTGCGAAATTCCGCCGTGCGAATTACATAAACATTTCTGTTTTCTATTATGCGTTTACCTCACATAACTTGCAAATAATTAAATTTAAATAAATAATAGAAGTAACTGTCTAATTGTTTCAAGCATGAATTCCCTCGGACGCTGCGCCATTAGTAATCTTGTGAACTTCTCAAGAAGTCAGCCTTTTAGAAGCACATATTTTTATCAACGACTAAGAGGACAATCTTCGTCATCATTTGCGATAAAAAATAATTGTGTCAGCTCAAATGTCTCTCAGTGTTTCCTAAGTCGAGTACCTGTCCGGAGAAGAGCGATTCATACTACGTGTGGTAAGGCCAAGGCATTAACTTATATAGAACTATAGTTGTAAATTAGATGATTATCTTGTGATTTTAATTACTACAGGGTGTTTTCACGGAGAGTACGAGTGGCAAGACCCGAAGTCGGAGGAGGAAGTGTAAGTACGCATTCAATTGGTTTTACTACATGCTTTAGTAGTAATTCCGTTTAGAATTAATAGTAAGAATAAATCTATTGCGTTAACAGCGTAAGGATAACTGTAACTGATAAGGATGGGAATGCTACAAAAGTCAGGGGGAAGGTGGGAGACAATCTGCTGTACCTTAGTAAAAGATTTGAAGTGCCCATGGAAGGTAATTTGTAATAATGAATTTTATAACCCAAATGCGTAGTTAATAACAAAAACGTACAGCTACCAATTTTGCCAATTTTAGGTGCCTGTGAAGCATCATTAGCCTGTACTACGTGCCATGTGTATGTAGATGAAGAATATCAAGATTTACTTCCTCCGTCGACAGAAAAAGAAGACGACCTTCTTGACATAGCTCCTTTTCTTAAGGAAAACTCTAGGCTAGGTGGTCACAATTTTGTATTAGAATCATTATCCTATTAAGTGAATCAACTAATAACAGTTTTTTTGTAATCATTACTCCAGGCTGTCAAATAATTTTATCGAAAGAATTGGAAGGGCTGAAGATAACTTTACCTGCAGCGACAAGGAACTTTTATGTGGATGGGCATAAACCAACTCCCCATTAGAAGATGGAAAATGCAGTTTTTCGATTACGGGTAGACTGAGTAGCTGATATATTGCATTGTTTTATACATAACACATGATAATATATTATCTAAGTCATTGACTCGGAATGTTCCGGTGGTTGTACAGTCAAGCTATATATTGTAAATGCTTCGCAAAAGACAAAAGAAGATAACTATTATATTTGCAAATGTGCCATCGTTCGATTCGCAAGTAAAGGAAAAAAATGTGAATAATGCAGTGTTCTGGATTTTGCAGTTGGGTTTTTATTTATGCTTTTTGCAAATAACCTAGCCTTATTTCGGTTACGTTAAGCGTGTAACTGAAAGGCAGGCCGGCATCACATGCTGCTACTATCTGCTGAATTAAGATTGATGAATAATGCATTGCCCAAACTTATAAATACAAAACGAATTAAAGGTTCAGGGCCATGGTGCTAGTGATCGGTTCGTAGTTAGTTCTTTCTGGACCATCAACAAAATGATCAAAATGTCTGCAAGTCAGACGACATTTTGTGTTTTATTCCTCGGAATTTTAGGAAGTGGGATTGCTTCTGTTTATGAGGTAATTTAATAATTGAATGTTTTTGCAAAAAAGACCTACCAGCAAATAATTTATAAATGTTTCTTTCGTCAGTTTTCGCCACCAGAAACTGGACCTTCCCTCTTTGAAACTATTTCGAAAAACATTAAGTTTACAAAGCGGCTTGTGTATGAAAATTTCACTGGTGGAGAGGTACTACAGCTGCCAGGATACGGTGAGACGGAAGCTAGAGATCCCTCTGACAAGCCTTTTGAGCCCACTCCAGGTAAGAAATATCTTAGTAGGTGTGTAGGTTGTATATTGTCATATCAGTTCATTGTTGAAACATCCTTTTCCTCTTTTTAGCGTGTGGAGACCAGTTTTTAAATCTAACTGAAGGGGCTTTTGGAACTATAAATTCTCCAAATTACCCGTATAATTATGACTCGGAGCTACAATGTGAATGGATAATTGAGGTTAGTAACTTTATTTTCGTGTCAAATAATTTATAACAATGCCCTGGAATCTAAACTGTACTATGCATTTTTGTATCAGAGTATTCCAGGAACGGTAGTAGAAGCAACATTTTTCGATGTCCTTCTACAGCCTTGGCTGTTTGGTTTCTCTGATTATTTGATGATTTCAGTTGACGGAAGCTGGAGTACATTTAGGAGGTTAGAAGATAGTTATGCTTTTCTTCTTTCTGATTGAGTTAAACTTAACTAAATATCTGGTGTTATGCAATAGATTTGCTGGAGATGCGAACCACAAAATGCCATTTTCTTTTGTTTCACAAGGAAGTCGGCTGGGAATCCGTTTAGTAACTTCGAAGTGGTTGAACTTCAGAGGATTTAAAATGTCCTACGTTGTTCGGGGAATGAAGTCTTCAGATGATTCACCACCAGAGAACGAATACGGAAGCTCATTTAATAATGATCTTGTGGCCGTTTGCAGTTCAAAACCCGTTAGAAACGACAGATTGAACAACCGAGTTTTCCAATTAAATGATCTCCAACGTATATCCTACCCAGTTGGGAATGAAATAGTCACGCGAATAGTTAATGGGATCGAAACTGTACCTCACCAGTACCCATTCATGGTAGCTATCCTGGCTGATGAGTCATTTTTTTGCGGAGGCTCTTTGATTGACCAAAACCACATCATCACATCCGCAAGCTGCATTTCCGAGTAAACTACGATCCACCATTTAACTAAAAAATCCAAATTTTTTCTTCATAAGAACGAGTTTTGGAAGCAAATCTTTGATGATCGACTCAATTCGTGCAATCATTATTACTTTACAGTTCCTCACGGATCGATGTATTCTTTGGAGTTTACAACATGTCTAATCGAGCTGAGAATTGGTATGCCAGACAAGTGAGAAGCATCGAATCCCAAAACATTGCTAACAATGTCTTCATACATCCAAATTATGCTCGCAAATCTGGGGCACATGATATTGCTATTTTGAGAGTTAATTCCGTTAAGATTACAAGTAAGAGTTTCGAAATAATGACCCAGAAATTATTGTGACTTTGATAGGTTAATTGGCCCATACTCCGTGTGTGCACGAATGGACGAGGACGAGGAGTAATGTTGTATATATAATGTCTGTATCTTTTACGAATGTTTCAGAGTACGTCCAGCCCATATTCCTTCCAAGTGTGTACTCAACATCAACTTCGTTCGCCGGATGGAGTCTCAAAACTCTCGGATGGGGATCGATGGATTCAAGTGAACAAAACCTGAAGATTACCCCGATCCTTAGAGAAGCCACTGGAGTCGTAATTGCTACATCAGAATGCAGATCTGAGTTCGGGGGATCAGTAACTGGGAATAAAATTTGCACAAGAACTCCTGTAATTAGTCCTTCAACAACCCCAGCACCATCAGTTGAGTCGACTACTACAGTTGCAACAAATACCACAGCACCCGAAGCTGATGCAGAAACAGTGGATGTGGAGTCCGAAAGCTCCGAGAAAGTTGAATATGAAAGCCCGTGCCACGGAGATAGTGGAGGTCCATTATTCGCCGAGTTCGCTGAAAACATCGGCTCTGCAGGAGATGATGGAGACTTGAATAAAGCTGGCTCATCAAGTCATGAGTGTGTAAATGCGAAAGCAAATGGAAGTGGAGTTTCCGTAAAGAATCCTTTCGTGAAAGACACAGCCTGTCAGAGACCTAAAGACTCTAATGAGAAATGGTATGTACTTGTGGGAGTTTTGTCATTTGGATCCTCCGTGTGTGGAACTGAAATTCCAGTGGTATACACAAGAGTCACAGCCTATTTGCAATGGATTGCATACATCACTGGAAGACATGGGTAAGCGGATGCTCTGATAAAAACATCTAAATATTTCCAAAGTGAATTCATCAATGCGCAATAAAAAGAGCATTCGTGTCTAATTGCTTACCGTTCATGTAATTTACTTGCTGGCTCACTATTACACGTAGAATAGCACAAAAACTGAAGTGAAACTACCCAAGGCTAAATAAATGAGTCCTTTAGGAGTTAAAACACATGCTGGATTGCTGGCTAAATGGAAATAGACAATGACTGACTGACTCACAAAGTTCACATCCTCTACATTCACCGAACATGTGCACTTCTCTTATTTGCTTAGTAGTGGTGCTGATTCACTAGCATCATCATCAAGCACTCGCTTCTTCACGATGCACAACAAAACGCTCTTAATTAGAAGTGAATCTTGTTTCAATTCATCGCTTTCATTACTAATTGACGGATAAAATGGACAATCTGCTGTTTTAGAGTAGCTTTCTCCGGAGGACATGGAACATTAGTGAGACATCCATGAAACTCGAGTACGTCGCGATTCATTTATGCATCAACCTTCCATAGTTTCCCGTAATAACTTGTGAACCTATCCAAACTTCGAACATCCGAAGCGAGAAACAATCTCACTAAAACTTTCCAAACTTATCAAAATGTCTTACACTCAAACGGAAAGTGAAGCGATGAAAATATGAAATACGGTTTCTAGTATGTATCCGATAAAACCCAATTCCACTTAAACTTTCAAGACTTCCACCCTACCCTTGTACATCTTTATTATACACAGAACATTCATACGCATCTTTTTGTGGTTTACGTATCGAATGGTTTTGTTCGCAGTGTTTTGTGGTTACATCAAGCGATGAAACAAACAGATTCTAAGATCATAATGAGTTTCCGTCTCGAAGTTTCTCTAGTACAATGGAGACCTTGTGTTCTCATCAACCACCACCACTACCCCACTGACTACAAATTGGAGCTGCTTTCTCCAGAGAAGAAACATCCCACAGTACCACGTTTCGCAATGTTCTCATTTCAAGAAGATTATGGTCCTTTAACAAGACTTTCCTTCCAATGAGACTTTGCAAGAACCCATCCACCACTTCCCCGTGAAGAGCTCGTCTCCCTCTTCTGATGAAACTATTGCAGAATTTCCCACGTCAGTCAGTCGAAGGAAAGAGTCCTCTCCATAACTGTATAGAACATTCCCACCTCCGTCACTACTTTTATACCTCCTCTACTCGTTTCTAATAATACATGCAAAAGATGACGAACGAGTACCTTTATACTAAAGCTTCTAGGCTACTAGGATTGCTTCTGGCTTTCGTAGAAAGTACCTTTCTCTCCCTAATCATGTTTTCCATCGTTCGTGCCCATCGTCGGGAAAGAAAGTCAACGAATAGTAAAAAGAGAACAAGATGAACATACCTTACATTTCACTTAACATCCCGAATTCCAATTTGCTTAAAGCTGATGCTTCATGCACACACGGACAAATACGCAGTAACAATATTGTGACAAGAAACCTGAGAATGTTGAGGGAGAAGTGAAAGCAAAACGAGAGCTTTCCTGAGGTACTTTCTTTTACTTTTGCTTCTAAAATGCTAGTTTTGGTCCTAGAAATAGACGAAGGCTAGGAGAGCGACAAGAAGACAGAAGAAATAATTGTTTGCAAACCTCCACAGGAGAAAAGTGGAAAGGAGAAAGGAGGAGAAAGTGGCGGAGGGGAAAGTGATGAGGGAGTCTCGATCTCCTCTGCCTCAGACCGACTTTGACTCACTCGCTGCACACACACACACGCGGGAGCTCCTCACTCACTCGTCCTTCATTCTTCACATCATCAGCAGGTAAGACCCCCGTCTTCTTCTTCTCTCGTGCTTATCATTAAGTAGCGGTTGTGCATATTAATATTCGGTGTGGGAGAGGTTTCGATTGTTGGGTAATTAGTATTTTGGTAATACCCGTTTTGTTAATGTGGAGTGGGATGGGTTGTTGAGAGATAAGATATGAAGTGTTGCGTATAAGTTGAGTTGCTGCTGTTTTGTCACGGCATGGTGGAATTGATGTGAGTTTGTATAATGCGTTATGCAAAGAGGAATTTGTTTTGAAGGGTGTTGAAATACTTGGAATTCCAAAGGGCAGGATTGTTTTTGACATGAAAATTAGGACGGGATTTGCTTTTATAGTTTTACTCGGAAGAGTGCCTTTGTGTTAGTAGTGTGTAGTTCTTTATGGACTTGCAGTAATTAAAGCAAAGCAATGTAGTAGATGGTTTGAATGGGAATGTAACCGGAGGCGTAGATTTGGGATGAATCTGTAGTATTTCGACAAGAGACGGGGACTGGAAGAAGTAATAAAAATAAAGTAGCATTGGAGAGAGAGAGAGAGATGAAGAGATGAGTGGAAGAAAAATAATAAAATAAGCCTGGGAGTTAAAACAGCTAAAAGGGTTGAAAAGCATGGATGGAAAAACAACGTATTTAAGTGCAGGAGGATTTTGTGATGACGTGATTTCATAAGTTTTGTTGGTTTGAATTGCCGTAGGTGGTCTTGGTAGCTGTTGTTCTTTGGGGCGATGACGGAAGAAGATGTGACGGCGGAGTTGGGGGGATCAAAGGATGGGGAAGATGATGTGATGGTGGTTGGGGGCTGTGGAGACAGCGCTGGAGAGTCCAACGATGAGTTGTTCAAACGCGTCGCGTGGAGTGTAAAAATGGATCACAGGTTTCCGGAGATTTGGGATTCAGCTTTGATCCCACGGCTGAGGCAGATTCCAGATCTTTTGCCTTTGTTTGTCAGGTATGTCAACGTCAGCAGTCGGTGGGGTTGTTACTTAACACTGCGTTCAGATAGTAGAGAGGCATGTGCTGTGCCTGGTAAGTAACTGTGGAGAACGGCTGTTTGATTGTTCTCCTTTCACCCTGGCAGGTATTTCTTTTGGTGGATCAAAACGTGGATCATTCGAGGGATTAAGCCTTTCATCGACATGGTCACCTTGAACAGCAAGCAGATATACGGTAATTTTGCGGAGTTGAACTAATTATGTACTGTGTGCATGTGTGTTCATCTATGGGAATAGAGCAAATATGAACGTTGATTGAAATGCTTTCATAGGCTTCATCTTCTATTAAATCCAACATTCGTCTATGCTTTATCATTTTGTGTGATCATGATCTTTACTTGGAAATTAATCAACTAATGCGAGCGTCACGGCGTCACCCTTTTTGTCCCTTTTCTGTTGTGACTTTCATTCGCTTTAATAGGATTTATATTGGCTTTCTTCGAATTCGAGTCGAATTCATTTATCATTTTGTTCCTAATAAATTATGGAAGTATATTGTCTTCCTCTTTTCATAGGGGTACCCTTGGGAGGCATTGGATCGGGCACAATCGGACGTGGCTTTAAAGGAGAATTTTGTCGTTTCCAAATGACCCCTGGTGTATACACTTACGATGTGGTGGATGCGGACCAGTTTATTCTATCTGTGCGAGATCCTGGAGGAACTAATTTGTACCAGAAAGTCTTGAATGGAGCTGGACACCCAGGTACTTTGTCCTCGTGGGATTGGTCGTTTAATCCCAGTGATGGGGCCTATTTGGGACTTTATCCAAGAGCGTGGTACACCTACAACATTCCTGAAATGAATCTCATCTTAAAGTGTAAACAGATCTCTCCCGTCATTCCACACGATTACCAGGTAAGGTGCACAATGCTAATGCTGCGAGAGTCTCAAATTAATTTCGTTGATGAAATTGCGAGAATCTGGGTCTAGTAAACGCTATAGATGTTCTTGGTAGCCCACATCTCCTTTCTGGTTTACGGCAGCCCGAAAGCACATTATAATCCTAAGGGCTTAAAGTAGATGAGTAGCAGTGGGTTGCCTAATAAGGCTTTCTGGGAAGTTGATTGAATTCTTTATCAAAAGAGGTGTTGTATTTATGAACAGGACTCCTGTATGCCCTGTGGAGCTTTCGTTTGGACATTACAAAATAATAGTTCGGAGAAGAAATGCGTATCACTTACTTTCACTTTCAAAAATGGAACTGGATCCAAGAGTGATAAAAGAGGAAAGTGTGCTAGTCAAACATTTAGTGTAATGAGAAATTCTCAGAGGATCAAAGGAGTAGCGCTGGAACATCAGATTAACGACATTCAGACCACGTACGGGATAGGATGCCTACAGAAGGTTCGCCCACTAACCCCTAATTAAAGAAGCTTTATTGTAGCGGAAAGTGAGTTTTATCTTCAGTCAAGGGAAATGAATTAACTTTTTTCTTACAATAGGATGATCAAACAGTAACTTCAATGAATCAATTTGACCTTAAAACCGGATCCGATATTTGGCTGAAGTTGGCAAAGACTGGAAAGCTTGATATTGAAAGTTGCTCATACGAACTTACCAAAGGAGAAATGGGAATAGCTGTTAACTGTCAAACGATGTTGGACGCAGGAGAAAGTAAGGAGATGGTCTTTACCCTGGTTTGGGATCAACCTAAGATAAAGTTCAAAGGAAAAACCTGTTCACACACTAGGTACTGACTTCAACTCTCTTACTGAGCTTTCCATTGCCATATAAATTATTATTATTACATACCTTCTGTTATTTTGCGTCATTTGTAGGCGTTACACAAGGTTTGTAGGTGATAGCTCGTCGGAGAATAAAGATGAAAAGCCAACTACTGTAGCTGTGCAGAATTTGGCTGCTCATTGTGTCTCCAATTACAAGAAATGGAATGATTCGATATCAAAGTGGCAAGAATCCGTTGTCAAAGATTCGTAAGCAAATCCAGGTTTCATTTTCACCCTCCTGTAACTTCGCCCACTCAAGTGAGATGTATTGTTTGTATAGAAAACTTCCTTCATGGTTCAAAAGCGCTTTGTTCAACGAAACTTACTTCATTTCTGACGGAGGAAGTGTTTGGGTGGAGTATGATCAATCCATTCTACCAAGAACTGTTGAAGATGATGATTTCCGAAAAGTTTACGGCAGATTTGCTTATCTTGAAGCTCACGAGTATCGAATGTACAATACGTATGACGTACATTTTTACGCATCTTTCGCACTGTCAATGCTTTTTCCGAAACTTCAAATCAGTTTACAGTATGATATGGCAGATGCTATCAACTTTCAAGATGATACAGTACGCACGCACCTGTTTGATGGGTAATATATTGTAGTGCTAATCCTAACTTCATAACGCGACAAAATGACTAAAATGTTGAATTTTAATTTAGCCACCGAGGTCCCCGAAAGGTTGTCGATACTGTCCCTCATGATATTGGTGCGTGTTCGAGCCAAGAACAGTCTGATTTGTAATTACCAAAGTTTCAAAGTAGTTTTTTTCATGCAGGTGACCCGTCCGAGGATCCTTATCTGAAGATAAATTCCTACTTGATGCATGATATTTCTACTTGGAAGGACTTAAATCTCAAATTCGTTCTGCAAGTATTTCGGGATTGGAGATTTTCGAACGATAAGACTTACTTGAGAGAGCTTCTCCCAATCTGTGATAAAGTTATGATGAAGTCTCTTGCATGGGATGTGGATGGGGATGGCTTAATTGAAAACAGTGGATCTGCCGATCAGACTTATGATACTTGGATAATGACGGGTGCAAGGTCAGTACAAATGTTGTACTGAAAACGGAAATAATCCAGCTTGGCCTGAATTCCCATTTTTATAATTCTATGTAGTTCATACTGTGGAAGTCTATGGCTGGCAGCTCTGTACAGCATGATTCAGATGCTGAATGATTCAGAAATGCCAGAGAAAGATGAAAAAGTTTCCCAGTACAGTGAAATTCTAAATCGTGGCAAGAAGTCATTCCATGAAAAGTTGTGGAACGGAGAGTACTATAACTTCGACTGTTCCAATCAAGCCCATGGTAAAAGTATCATGTCTGATCAACTTTGTGGACATTGGTTCCTGGCTATGTGCGGAGTAAACGATTCTGAAATATTTCCTACTGGCAATGTCTTGCGAGCTTTGAAGACGATTTATGAGAAAAATGTCATGTCTGTGAGTAATGGGGAGATGGGAGCAGTCAATGGTATGAACCCTGATGGAACTGTCGATACTTTTACCATTCAGAGCGAAGAGACATGGACGGGTGTGTCATATTCAGTGGGAGCAACTATGATTCAGGCTGTAAGTCCACACTTTTACTTTCTTCGATATTGTTTCACTCTTCAATGAGAAATTTTCTTTTGAAGGGCATGATTGAAGAAGGATTCAAGACCGGAGAAGGGATATATCGAACAGTCTACGAAAGAATAGGTCTAGGATTTGAAACACCTGAAGGTTTTCTTCATAGTAGAAAGAAATATCGAGCCATCGGTTACATGAGAGCATTGGGAATTTGGTCCATGCTGCTTGCGTGGCAGAATCATTCCAGGCGTCAAACGTAAGAATTATTCTTGTATAAAGTTCATTATTTATTC
>JAQGAC010002285.1:0-10753 GCA_034696585.1 Isotomurus maculatus
CGTAGGGTTAAAACCAGTGCAAACGCAAGCCTTCAGGTCCCAGTTGCAATACCCACCAGTACCACCTTGGTTGCACAAGCAGTCAATATTACAAATCTCATTGTATCGTTCTTGATGAGGTTGAATGCATTGAATTGAGCGTTCATTTCGTTCTGTAAGGGCAAATGATGAGGTTACGAATATTTCGAAACAACAATTTTGTATTTTGAGCAAACGAACTTCCGGAAAGGGGCCCACAGTAGCAGTTGTAGTCTCCCTTCGAAGCATCCCCACAAGTTCCTCCAAAAGCCCCGTGTTGTAAAATGCAGTCTTCGTTACAAGTGAAAACGAGCGTCTCGTTTTTATCAGCCGCTGGGGGACTTCGTGGGCAAAACAAATTTACAAAAGCCCCTTGGGTAACTATTTCATTGAAATCGTTAAAACTTCATTATCTCACAGTGAATATAAGAAACCCTGTGGAATATACTGTTATATTACCTTGTATAAGGAAGACTATGGCAAGTAATCTCAGAAAACACTTCATTTTAATTATGTGTAGGAACGTTAGGTGTCTCAAATTAAAGAAAATGTTGTAAGAACTTGTTGATACAATGAAGAAGTTTGTCCGATTGGAGCTGAATAGAAACCTTGCTAGCACTAGAGAACGCTTAAGTAGTTAAGTTTGTGTAAAGGCAGCACATAAATGTTAAAGATCGAAGTGTTTTATGAAAACACGAATCAATCACATTTGGAGCGGAACATATTCACCTCTGTATTAAGAAACTACGAAGTTTTATCGTTAGTATGGTGAATGAACTTTAGTAAGTATCTGCATTAAAAATCAGAAGTATTGCAAATCGTGTTGAAATACGCTGAAAATGCATTTTCAAACGAGGACGGTCACTGAACTAACTTCGGATTGAAACTACACTTTTAATCACTTTCTCAAGTAATATTGCTTAGCCTGAGCTAAATTCTGTTGTCTAGAATCGGCTAGTAGTAATTACAGCTTTGGTGCTATTCCTACCGGTATAAATTTCGAAAACAGCCACCACGAAAATGTAATGTAATACCAAAACAAATTAAAGGTAATGAATTAATCGATTTGAAGTTTTGTGAAAGTAGGCTGGTTTATGATCACAATCAAAAGGATTCAAAGATATAGATTCCATTTATGAAATAAGATTAAGCAATCCTGAAATATTTGATGTGCAAAGAATAAATTAAATTCTCCTTTTTCCTTTGAGTTGCCTTACTCTTTGTCCAATTTTTAAGCTCTCTCAACAGTATTCCCTTCCAAGAGCAACAATTTAATTTACAATATATGTGACATTGCGATGCCACATGTATGTTGGATTCGTGTATTTTAACAATAAGCACGATTGATCACCCAAGCTTTCGTGTTATGCAATTAAATCGGTTCATCGTACTTGAAAAGAAGTAACCTTTGATATCTTTATTGTGTACTGCATGCAGTAGTGCATTTCATTTATTAATCTGAATTTTACTTCTAGTGCCACATAAATTTAAAACTTCGAAGCAATTATTTTTCAATGTGGCCACAATTTGAGTTAATTGGAGCAAAAGTAACGAGGCTGACTGGGTTTCTTTCAAATTTGCATCTATTAAAATTTAGAGCCGTATAATGTAATACATACTCACCGTAATTGATGATCATTTAGCTCAGAACCCAGTTCTTTACATATATCCTACTTTAAGGTTTATTGAAGATTCTCTTGATCTCCGAATCTGGATAGCCAATCATCATATCGATTGTGAAGTCCACAACACTCATGAAAAAGTCCGTTGTAGCTGATCTCTCAAACATGTAGAATCTAAACCCCATTAACCCAGTGTAGAATCTCATTGGTTTCAGGGTCTTACTTCTTTAAGAGGTACTTGTTCTTTCTTCCAGCTTCTTGATTCCAGTTCCTAATCGATTCGGCTGTTTTTTCTGATGTCTTGTCGACGAATGAGAGGATAATGAAGAGTACCATCATTCCTCCAGACCCTCCGAATGCAGCGACGACAACAAGAACTGTGGCCACGTACGGGGCTAACCTTAGTACAATGATGAAACACGCAACAACTGAAAACCTTCCACTCTGAATGAGAATGAAAGCTTCCCGCTGAACAGTTGGAGTGATGAACTCAATAATAATTCTTAACTTGGAATACTCCAAGTGAAGACGTTCAAATTCTTCTTGTCTGTTTGCCTTGTGAAAGATTCCATTCAGTTTGCCGTCCAAAGTGTGATAGAGTGGCTGAGGAATCATGAAGATGATTATGATCAGTTGGAATGCGTATATGCCAACGATAGCAACGATTGCCAAAGCTGCTGCGAATAGAATGAATGGGCCTATTTGGATTATTGGAATCGACATGATCTCAGGACCGAAGATGTAACGGGCAGCCCAAGGCATCGGGTTCATTTCAAGCAGACTTCCTGCCAAAGTGATGATTGGTGGGAACAAGATGCTGGATGACGCAAAATAGAGGACGGTACCTCCAAGGATGTCAATGCTTCCGTGTTCTTTTCTATATACTTGTGGAATACGAGCCAGGTCGGTTTTGAATGAAGATCTTTGAATCGGTTTGTTTTCATTATTGTTGAGGTGCTTTAGCAGGTTGATTACTGTGTTTAAGAGTGTAATCCCGGGCTGTCCGTTGACGAGTATCGTGATTGTGATTCCAAGGCAGAAGCCTACGATTCCAAGAAGAAAGCAGAAAATGAAGTAATTCTCCGGTGAGAGACCTCCGTGAGGAGTAATTCCATGAGTGATGACGACAAGAAGAAGAGATCCAAAGTCCATGAATCCAAGGATGAAGAATATGCAAAAGTAGAAGCCCTTGAGCTGTCTGACGTCTCGTTTGTAAGAATACTGCTGTTTAGATTCGTCCCACTCAATAGGCAAAGAACACAAACAACGGTTGATTTGGGTTTGGTACTTCATCCCAAGAAGCATTAGTTCCGAAGCCATTTCGTTTAAAAATAAGAAAATATGGGACTTCCGAAGAAAAAATGAAAGAGGATTGTTATTGAAGTTGCGGCTGCAAAGGCAAGCTTGTAATTGGAAAGTTGTATGGGATTTTGTAGACTCCATATATTCGATAAGTATCATAGTGCTACATTTGGAGATTAAATATTCATAGATTAAAATTTGAATAAGGACAGGCGGTGGGTTTTACTGAACCTGTGTAGGATTTTAGTTGAGAGAAACAACAATCCTTGATATAATATGCTTATCATATGAATTGGGAAATGGAGCATAAACATTTTTGAATCGGGTTATCTTGTAGCATTCTTTTGTACCGAATAGCGTCAGTTAGAATTATATGTCAACTATCGTTGAAGCAACAAACCTTGTGGGATTCGAGATGACAAAAGATCGTTGGGTTCAATTTTGTACCTTAAGTTGACTGAATATAAAATTGTGTTATTATTCAAGTCCATTTTAAATCGTTTTGAATACTTGGTCATTTCGCAATGCCTGATTTGCCAAATAAGAATATTTCGGACAAAAATGAAGCTTTTTGATAACGCTGCCCATACATAAACGTTTTGAGAGATGTTTGCCTCACTTAGCGTTTGCAAAGAGTTTAAGTAGGATTTATGAATAATGGAGTACTTCAATGCTTTCATCGTTGACATATATATTTAAAATCTATACATGCCTTGCTAAGCTGCCCGAAGGATATCAACATGCATAAACTTATTGACCAACTTCCCATCGTCAAAGATACATATGAATAAAAATTGCAAACGTGCACACGTGATTGAAACTAACTGTTGCTGTTATTATTTTGGCATTATTTTCGTTCGATAGATGTTGCAATGATTAATGGAGCAAGTTATACTTATTAGCAAGATACAGTTGTAACATGCACGAGGAAAATCCTTACAAACTTGTTTATTACTCATTACCAGATTACCAACCTGAGGATTTTTAAACAAAAGAGGTTAGAGGCAGAGTCATATTAACAGCAAGATCACAATTGAAGGAACCTTTCCTGGCAGCTTTTTCACAGTCTATAAATATATTTTGCAGTAGTTTCCGGTCCATTTTTTATCCTGAGATATTCTTGTCCTTCAATAATTTGCACAATTACGTGAATAGTTACATTTGTACTATAAAAGAACATAGTAGGTGCACACATTCAAACATAAATACGAAAATCCTTTAATCATGTATGCATCTCTTACAATTACGGACTTTGTTTCAGGAGCTGAATTTAAAAAAGGAATTAAATGGCTTGACGATTGTTGTCAAGTCAATAGGATTGTACACATTTTATAAGCTAGTAGACGTAAATACAGCTTTGTGTGCATTCAGCATTGATTGTTAAAATAGAAGCATTAGAGAGGTTATCTTGAGACAAATTTGGCTTGTCTCTGAGTCAATGCAGCTGCTGCATCATTCGCGTGTTGATGAACGGAGTTTAACAAAATACTTTGGAGTCACCGTATAAATTTAAATTCACGACCCAGAAATCGTTCGCTATGCTTTAGCGCTGTTGTTCGAATGTTGAAGAATTTCGGAAATGTTTCTGTGGTAGCCTCAGGTCTAATCCCAATAATTACCACAAGGCTTATCTCAATAGGTATTGTGGAAGGTCTCCATACCTTCTATAAGTATTCTATTCCGATTTCTGAACCTTCAAAAGTAACACTTATTATGGTTGCTTTACTGTTTCGGTGATAAGTTATTTTTCAAGCTGATGGGTAGAATTGTTATTTTCAGTGAGATACAAGACTCCACTTGATGTAAATTATCCTTAAAATTATTCAAACTACGGTTGAAAAACACCTCGTTGAGTGTAACAGGACTGACAATATTATTTTACACTAAACATTCACATAATTTATTCCGAATTATCACATAAGGTAGACTATGGTTTTATAAACAAATTTATTTAACACGTACTTGCTGCGCAAATCTTAGCGGGCTAAATGCTGCAGTTATTTGTGGTCTTGCTATTTTATTTATCATCTTCTCTCTTATTCAGTATAGCCGAATGCAGGAGCCAACTACAACTACAAAAGTACAGGAACATTTATAACATCATATTGAAATGTTGGTCTAATTGACCCAACAGACACTATATACATCGGATTATCCTATGCAAATTTACTTTTGAAATTTGTATTTGAGTTCTTCGGAATTTGTAAGGAACATCAGAGAAGCGGGACACCACTGTAACCGATTTCAATCGAAGATAATCCGCCATGGCCTCCAGGGCATTATACAAGTCATTCCTGCTTCTTTCGTAAAAACAACTCTCCACGTAAAATCTAGCTCTCAAAATTGTTGTGAAACGTAGGAACTTTTGTTGATTCCAACTCAATTCTGAAGCGATTGTAATCACACAAAAGATTAAAGCTACCAGATAGATAATGAATATTGTTTGGACAGGTCCGACTAATGACAAAGGCATAACGTTTTGAGTCTTGTTTGAAGTTAAAGTGTAGTTTCTTCTTTGTGGCAGATCCATAGAAGACACCTGTGTTTCCAAATGATTTACAATACCCGACTCACCATGATATATATCAATACACCAGGGAAGCCTGGAAATTGTTCTTGCATAACTATGGAAATCCCAACCCTTCATTATACTAAACAAAGGAACTTCAGATTTATAAAAATCTAGTCGAGGATAATTTGTTTGCAAATATTTAAGTTCTTCGTTAATTTTGTTTCTTTCAGCTATAAAAACAGATTTTCCGCAACCGGTTAGCTCATCTTCCACTGCAATTTCCTGAATGAATTGGCGGTATGATTTTACTTCCCTGATGCCCATATAGTTTTGCGTAAGGAGAGGCACATTTAACGTTTGAGGCAGAAGAGGATAGTGTCTTTGTTTTGGTTGAATAAACTTGGAAATTGTATCTGCATATTCCCCCTCGGATTGTCTTAGTACCGACAATACTACCTGAGGAAGTTCATAATTTATTGCCGCAGTATTATAAAAGTCTGAGCCCGGAGTCGAAGGTGGAGATAAGAGGCTGAAACATGAAGAGTCATTTTGAAATTGTTCAAAAAATGTTTGATTATGCAGCTGCACAATTCTAAAGAATCGCAACGGATCAATTAGTCCTTCCACAAGCGATGCATTATATTTAGCTAATACTCCCCATATCGCTGTTGGACTCCAGAAATTATAAACTGCATTAAATCTATCATGATCTGCATTTAAAGATGCATATTTATACACAGGTGAACTGATAAATCGGTCAATATCATCCCGTTTAATATTGGCTTTCTCCGCAGATATATACAGTGAATCTAGAAAAAAACTAAAGTTATAGAAGCTTCTGATTCCCAAATTTAAATCACAGAGAATTGCTTGTGTAAAATTTGTGATTTTTGCACCACTGGTTGGTGCATTCAGGTCTGAAATTAGTAAACTGATGTAACAATTGTTCAGGATGACGCAGGTAAATATCCAGGGTGTCCAAGTTAGTTTAAATATATTTCCATTCCAGATAACTGAGGGAACATTGCTACCGTTATTTACGGAGTTTCCAAAAAAGAACAATGTCAAAGAACAGACATTCTTTAAAACCGTTTTCGTATAAACCTTGAAGAAAGATATCAAAATAACACAGGGTATTAGCAACATTATCCAGATGGTCAGATCAAATGGAGCTTTGTACATAGAAAACGTTAAGAGTGGAGTTCTGTAGCAAGTGATTGCCCAATATTCTTCAAATTTTGCCCCCGCAACTTCGCCGTTTCGAAAAAATTCCTGTGTGTCCTTAATCTGGCGCAAATGAATACGCTTCCGTGGGGGAGTGATCAAATGTGATCTAGCGTGTTCAGGAGACAGTGTAAAGTTGAGCTTTGATAATATTTCTGCTACCATATAAAATTCCACTTCAGTCCATTGATAGCCTTTTATTTCAGCAAAAAGTTGATGCGCAACTTCTTTCCCCAAATCATGTGACCTTCGTCGGCGTGCTTTGGTCAAGAATCGCAAACCATTGAACTTATATCCTGTTCTTCCGACTAAATTTCCAACCGTATAATGCAGCAAACGAAGAAAATTGAAGCCGTCCAAATACCACCTCATGTTTTCCTTTTGGGAAGATACTGATAGTACACTTTCAATGCTCAGTGAATGTATATTTAAGCATTTTGATTTATATTCTTTTTGAGCCGTTGACACACAAACCCTTGCTACTTTTCTCCGGATTGGTTGCTGTTTTGGTTTATTCAAATCAATTAAAGTTACATAAGCAATGGGAGAGAAATAACGGCGGGAACTGAATGATAGTTTAATCGGCAGGGAAGGGTATTTTTTGTATTTCGGATTCGCTTGCGGATTAAGCGTTATGATTGTAACGATTTGGGTGCTTATTCTAAATTTAACATTCCGATGGTTACCGGCATTAATCCAATGATAACTCTCCCCGTATATTAAGGCATCTATTGCATTATGATAGTAGCCTTTCTTTATCAATCCTTGTATGAAATCACTTATCCTCTTCTCTTGGCCGATGTAGAATGTTGTGAACATAAGTTTTCTTCCAATTTTTGTGATTCTGTTTGCTTTTTGCTCCAAAGTTTTGTTCAAGTATCGTGACACATAATATTTTATTACCTGTTGTAGATCAAGTAACTCAACGGGATTCTGAGGTGCATGAAAATTCTCTGACTGTAGGTCCAAAACGTAGAAACGATAGTACGATTCTGGACCTGCAATTTGGGCGAACTTGTGAAGCCTAAGAGGAATAGTTAGTTCCACGATTGCTGCTAAGCTACCGCAAATAAGTAAACCAAACCAGCAAATCATTACACGTAAGTTTAAGAACATTCTCAGGTTAGAAATATGCAACTCTTTTAAGACAAACTGCATCATATGCTGGTTAATGAAGCATAATCAGTAACGAGACAACAGAAATTTCTAATTTCTGATCTCTTGCAAAGCCTACGCTAAAATTAAGCAAATAGGCGTCGTCCTAAATAAATATAAACGCAGAATTGTTTGACAGATTTGAATTTTTTCCACTAATCACAACAGTTTGGGATTTTAGTATGAGTTGGGTTTGTGAGGGGTTGAGGAATACTAAAAGTATGAAGAGGCTTGTGTAAGGAAAGTCCCAAACTGTTCTTATTGTTTCCTTATCAATAGGACCGAAGACGATTTCTTCGTTTCCTTGTGTCTCATCATGTTCCAGTTTAGACAATTGCTGAAATTCTGTACCAGGATACAACAGAAATCCTGGATGTTTTTTGCTTTCTGAACGATATTGTGTCACAACTTTTAAAACAGTTAAAACATGAAAGTTGCCTTCCTGTAAAAAGAAACCATTAAAAACTGTAAGAAAAAACAAGGAAGTAATGGAAATACATATCGACAGGTTTAAGGCCTATAACTCACTTGACCATTAATATTAAATCAGTACTAATGCCAAATCCAAGTTCACTCAAGCGGTCAGACCGTTGAAACTGTCCTTTGTTACTTCAACGATTAAACAAAACAGGTACAGAATTGGCTTACACCATTCGATTAAAAACGTTGGAAACGAGTGGAAGACAAAGGATTTTCGACCTTGATGTTTAACGTTAGTGATTGACCTGAGCTGCCATACTACTTTTGTTGGCCACAATAAAATGCCACAACTATTGTAACAAATAATATATTATAGAAACTGCAGCGGTTTTAATCTAACAATCTATATAATTTAAATGATGCATATTTTTATATAGCCTTGAAATTACGAAGGACATTTTCGATGGTCTTCCTCCTTGAGTGAGCTTGCATTTTATATAAATACTTGTAATATGTTAATGCAAGATTTGAACATAGACACAGAACCACACTATATTGATTTCCATTATTTCTTGCTGTCTTTTAAACTGTTGCGATTCTTTTGTGGAGGTCACCATTCAGGTATGCAACTATTACCAGCTTCTATCGCAAAGGAAGCAGAAAAATATCCTTGTCGTCTGTTCTCCCAGCTTATGAATTATAACCTATAAATTATACCGGAACAAAATATGGCACCAGGAAACGCAAGGTTATTATTATAATTTTTTGCTACGGCACCAATCCTTACATTCATTTTATATCCCTCAGTGTTTCACCAATTTCCCTTCATGTGCGACTTCAGCGTTTTCTGCCGGGAGCAGTATAGACCAAATTCTGTTGCAAAATTCTGGCGTCGAATTAAATTTGGACTTTTCGGTTTGATAAACTGTAATGTAGAATTTGCCTGCGATAAGAAATCTAAGAATTCGGTTTTCTACTCACGGAAGATGTCTTATCAAGTAAGATGGATAATAGTACTCTGGACTAAAAATACAGATATTTAAATTTTAGACAAAACAAATAAATATTTCGGCTTCAATTTATGGAATAACACATTTCACAATTAATCATGTCTTTTAGAATTCATACTGTGCTTTTCTTTATTTTCTTACTGATTTCCACAAGTATTGAAGCAAGCTTGGAGCTAACTCTACCTCTGAAGATTCACGATTTTGCCAATATTGCAGGTCAAGAATCTTACGATCGTTTCTATGTTTTGGAGATAGAGTCTGAGAACTTTCATACTCCTAAGAATTCGGTTGAGTTATTTGATTTGAAAAGGGTTTTGAAATACTGTGCTTCACCTTACGGAAACAAAACCTTGGAGCGTAGAGCGAGCAGAATTTCAAAAATTGGAAGCAAGTTTTTATTCACAGCATTTAACATCGGCCTTGAGGAGAACATGAAGGTTTTTCTGAAAGAATTGACTGACAAATGATCCACTGAGAAGGTATTCTCATCATTGGCTTACGGTAATATTACTGAAATTGGGCGATCATTGTATAGTTGTAGCTACCAAATATGTGGCAATGCTCGAACCTTTTAGTTTTTAAAAAATACGACTGTTCCATGTGAGGTTTTAAAACAATTTTTCTGAGTAAATTACAGTTCCACTGGCATTCATTGTTAAACGGCCACTTTTCTTAATGAAATGGAATTAAAAACTCTGCATATTAAACTGCAGTGGTTGGAAAAGTTATTGAAGGAGTTCAGGCTTAAGATTGACACAACAAAATCATTAATCACAAAGCATTGCTTATCAAAATACAAGCTTGTTGAAGGGGTTTTTGAGACAGCTTTGTTTCTACGAGCCATTGCAGCTACTGCTGTATCTGCGTAAGAACTAACTGAGTTAAGCGAATGATGCTTGAGTCAACATTCATAAACAAGTGACTCATTAAGAATGTAAGTTTGCAAAAGCACAACATTCAATTCCAACTCCTATATTAGAAAAGCTTCTTTGGTTTCACTGAAATGAACCGCTGATGAGGATTTCTTCCTTACTGACCAACACATAAATTGGCTGATGCGGAAATACATGCTAAAGTGAGACGTAGGAGTGAATGTGGAGTAAGCCTCCCCTCATGAAATAATGTGTCCATCGATCTCAGTTAGCAAAATGAGGTTGGATTGCGACGTGAGTTAAAGGGATTGATTTTGACTTTACGAATGTCACACTCAGAATCAGTTCATACATGAGATTTAATGATTCTACATGAGCATTTCTCAAATAAAGTCGTTCTGCATCAATTCGTCACTTACATTCTGCTTGCAACTGCAGAGAACTTGACAGTGTTTTTAGTTGAACCTGAACATTTCGTGTTTTATTTGTAAAGCATTTTTAAGACAGTGAGCTTAATATTGTCTGAAATTTCACGCATTAAAATGGAAAATACGGTTCTTTTTGTGGGCGATAAAGGTGTTGGCAAATCATTTCTTTGCACACAAATATTGGATATGT
>JAQGAC010002286.1:0-10749 GCA_034696585.1 Isotomurus maculatus
TTAATTTTCATGCCACATAGGGACATTTTTATAAAATCCCTTGTTTTTAATAAGCTGGTTGATATTTTCAAAGGTAAATGCCACTCTCTTGTTCACAAACATAAAGAGCAAGCATAAAATACTTGAAAAGCCATACTCAGAATTCTGAATTAAATTTTACAATAGCCGTTTTACTTAATAATCCTATTGTGGAAAAGGGAAAATAACCTTGTGAAATATTGATTGAAGTAGACTATCAGTTTAAACTGAGTGTTAGTCTAAATATACTTTTAATTTAATTTTGAAACCGTTAAGCTGAGAACTTCTAAGTATGCAATTATATATTCTATTTTCAGCTAAGGATACATTTATATAATTTGTTAATTTCGTTGTATTTTCGCTTAGTAAGCTGTGATTCCTTCCCTTTGAACTTATCTTGAAGGCCTAATTATATAGAAAGGCCTGAAGTGGGCATTACATGTTTGCTTGGCTATAAATAACATTGGCAAACTACACTAACACGCTCACGCAATTTAATTCTGTAAATGCCTTATTGTGTTATGGCAATAGATAATTGCAGTGTAGGGTTGAGTTCACTTTGTGGCGTTTTAAATGTTTAATCCTACTTGTGAGTTACTGAATATTCCATACATTAAAGCTGGATGGAAATTGTGAACTGTACAAAAGTTTCCTACTGTTGTTTCGTAGTTCCACACAAGTTGTAAGTGAATATTTTCTATATTTCCTATGAATTTGTCGATATCCCTACTGACTGTGTATGCAAGCTGAGCGTGAAATATGAACAATAAACTATTGTATTGTAAATCAAAGAAAGAAAAGGATCCGTCGGAGTGTTTGTCTGACTCAGATAAAGTGATAAATGACAAATAGATGACAATGTGAAGCCTCGGAAGTGTCTCATTTTTGACAGTTTTACTGCACCATAAAATCTTGTATAGAAACACAAGAACACTTATGCAATAGAAGCTTATGACAGTCCTATCATTATTATTGTACGACTATGTTGTATGTAAAGACACCCTGCAAAACACTCGTATATAAAAAATTAAACATACAAATAGTGTGATGAATCAGTTCCAAATACAGCTTACAAGCTTAAACGCTTTTCCCTTCCTGACTGCTGTTTCGTATGGGCTTATGACTATCAATTAACTATTATTTGGTTCGGAACAACGAGAATGGGGCAGATGATGAATTCAGATAGTTGAGAATGTCACAAATTTGACGAGAAAAAATTTGACATGTCGGATTGGGAGAGAAGAATGATAATAACGGTAGGTACTATTGATTACCTGACAGAGTGGCAGGAAGACTTCTCCGATGGAATCATCTCTAGAAAAACGATCGTAGTCGAACACATGGAGATGTAAAACACGGCTCTGAAGCTTTTGTATTGGAAAACCTAGAAGAAACATGTTTACCATTAGGAAACTCATTTCTCAGTAAACATCATCCGTATGTGGTAAATAAATTCGTTTTGCAGCACATCAGTTAATCTGCCCCAGTATATTTGGGAATAGAGCAGAGCTTTAAGTCTTTACAATTTGGGAGACAAGTTCGGATCAATATGAAAGAAAAGTATGAGTGCAAAGCGTTTGTTCAATAACTACGAAACAAAGGATGAATGAAGGTATACACAAAACCACCTACAATTAACGGAAAACCTCAACGAGGCATGAGGTCTCTCTCAGGCTAACCATATTCCCGCTACACAGAGAGTAATTTGATGAATTTGACGAACTCATTTGTCTACTTAAAGCGTACTGCAAAATTAGTTAACTCCATGCCTGCTTTTAGCTGTCATGTATTCTTGCACGACGCTGGAGCATTCATTTTCCCCAAGGAATAGAGGAGGTTAAACTCATTTGGAAGTAATCACGCTCTTATTCATGCAGATGACAGTGTTTATGTACTCTTTCGCAGCATTAAGAGTCCTTTCAAGGACTTCATCACGGAACCATATCTTCTTTGCATTAGGCTTTCCTACTTCTACTCACCCTCAAAGTATAGCGTCTCATTCCAACGAGGATTCAAAGTTCGTCTTTTGATTTTAGTTTCCAACCGGTGCTTCTTGTCAGGAAGCAAGGTAACTCGAACGTAAGGATCTGAAGTTCCGGAAATGTCCTTAGCTGGTAAATCCTTTCCCTGCAACATTCATGAACTAATTAATGAGCCGTAAAACACTACTACACTCATCAGAGAAGTATTTGATGGTCATTAATTTGATTGCACGACTTGATTTTCGTGAAAGACGCATCAAATCAAAATGTCATTTTGGTTAGTTTGCCTTCGAGCGGTGCCTAACGAAAGCTCTGCAGTTGTTTGATCAAACAAGCAAGCCCAATAACTTTTTATTAAGTACTCATTTACTCAAATCCATCGCTGTCTCGAACTGTTCCTCTGTATTTGTAGCTCACACCCGAATACTCTTTATTTTGTATGCCCGCACACACTACTTAATTTCCCTACATATAACTTATAATTCACCCGTTTTCAAATATATTTACTAAACGTTCCTTCAGCTTTCGTGCTTTATGTAGTCAAAGTAATTCCATTGATTTCACCTAATTAACTTTCACTCTGTAATCACATTTTATAGAAAATACGAAATAAGTTTCCACACGCTAAAATAAAACCGAGTTACTGCCGAAAACATAATTGAATTTTAAACTCGTATACTTACTTGTTTTATTGGATCATTCTGCATAAAGAATATATATCCACAACACGAGAGAACATATGTCGAATATACTTGTACAATAAAAGCCAGAACTCCTCCTGGCTGAAACGGCTGCAAGGGTCTCATAACATTTCTTATAGGAGTTCCGGTAATATTCTCATGCAAGAAAAGGTCGTCAAAGTGTATATTTATCATTGGGTGCGCTATAAAACCAGCCAATGGCATGCACATGAACTTTGTATACGAACATAATCTTGGGAAATCTTGGACTTTATTAAACCTATCTCGGCCATCGACTGCTTCACTGCATTGCCCTGATTGCTCTCTTTTACTGGCAGCGTATTTGTATCAGCTTATTTTATTGCATATTGCAGTACCAATCAGTATGCAAAATCATTCAATTTCGTTTCTCTCAAATTTCCCCTGGATATCCTGTGTACAGACAATATATATCCTAACTAATAGTTTAGCGTGTGGAGAGTTGAAAACAAGGGAAATGACGAACCTCGAGTAACACAGGCTTATTTCTCACGAGATTGATGACAAAACTGAGAATGTCGAAAAGTAATTACTACGTGATTGGTCTAGACTATCAAACAGTGGAAAGTACGGGCCACACTCACAACGTGTGTATAGTGGAGAGAGAGAAAATTGAGGACGCCCACCACAGAACAATGTGCTTTATTGTGACTTACCTGAATAATCCTCAAGATAAGAGTAGTGCTCTCAAAGTCATATTCCAAACTGAAATTGATTTGCCCCACGGAGTCTGTTGACTCCGAATTATCGATGTACATGTCCACCAAAGATATTGATCTATTTTGCCAGAAAGCCATCTGAAACCATAATAATTGTGTAGTTGATCACTAGTGCCCTTAGGATCAGTCACAATCGTGTTACCGAAGCTTGTCGCTACAAAATTTATGACCAGCAGAGTTTTACTTTTAACTACCTTTCTCATGCGTTCTCCTTAAGTTCGACAACAACTGTATGGCACATAAAGACACGAAGGACTCTCTGAGAGACTTTCTACTCGTCTTCACTACTAACAAAGTATACAACTCCCCTGGAGTAAACTTTGGTCTCCTCCTAAAGAATGATTTAGTGAGAAAGTCTATTATTTTATGTCTCTCGAAAAATTGGTTGACCGGAATATACTGAGAGTCGGAAAGAAATTTACTTGATAATCTTGGAGTAAACTTTTGTTGGAGTGGGGCAAGATAGTGTTGTGGGCCAAAGGGGTAGAGTGAAGATAACTGTCAAGTGAAGGAGTCTTTACGGTCGAGCTGATGCCGTCTCAATATGTCCTCTAAATATTACGTTCTCTTCGTGAATAAGAAGTTAATGGTTTGCAGGACAGGATGAGTGAATGCTTGTTTTGTACGTAAAGTATTTGCAAAGGATAAATTTCTCCGAGTCTTATGGGATTTATGGTGGAGGAAGAAAGGCTGTCGTGGGACATGGAGTCAACACACGGAGTGATGGTAAGGGAAAAGTGAGCTCGCAGTCATCAGTCAGCCTATTCGGAACGTACACACGGCCTTGGAGATTGTGAAAGCAGTTTTCCTAATCATAATGCTTCTCGTATTGTTAAATTGGGCTCAGGTTGCACCTCCTCTATCGTATGACGGGAGGCAGTTCACTTAATTTTAATTAATGGATTCACTGAGGGTGACATTACCGCAGGATGTTGATCTTGTTTCACTCCTTGGAGAGATTTGTTTTGAACAGGTGGAGTTTTGCATTCTGGTGTCGCATTACCAGCAGAACTTCCTGGTGACCCTGTAGTTGTTGTTGGCGCTGACCCTTTGCTTGTTCCTGCAGTCCTGCAAATTCATTAATAGCCACAGTAATGGATGGGTGAGGGGGGTCCAAAGTAAGAGAGTGCATGCACTACATGATAAACACCTTAATTGCTTGAGCTCGTTAGTGTGTTACTTGGATACAGAACTGAGTCAATAAGAAAGGGTGTATACAGGCGTACAGTTAAGGGGACATTGTTATTATTGTACTCTACTACGTTCAACAAAGCACACTGTGACAACTGTACGATCACAAACATAATGATTGGCATATAGGTCCGATTTTTCGGCAGCGTTAGAAGGACACATTTCACATTAAGTAGCAGATGTTAGTGAAAGTAAGAGTGGCACAGACGGTTAATAAGCCTCGTACTATACGACAGACGTGATATTTTGCATGTTACGTGAAATCCAACTTTAACGAATAGCTGTTCATGTGAGCAAGGCCTGGGCAGGACAGGTATTCACTACTTAATCGAAGTGATGAGGCTGATTTCTTAATACTTTACCTAAAAGAGGAAAGTAGGGACATCATGACTGACTGTGCAGAACTTTCTAGCAGTACTCTCGATCAAGCCTCCGCTAGTTCATTACACGCACGGTCGAATATTATAATGTTTTACACAACTGGAGCACCTTTGATCCAACAACAATAGCCACGGCAGGAGGAAACGGTTGGAAGCCACGCACATTTATTACTGTAGGATGAGTATTAGTATTAGCACATTGATAAATTGCACATTGACACACATACAAAATCTCCCTAGTCGCACCACCGCAAGACAGAAACAGGAAATTAAGAAATAATCTCAAGTTGTCCTTCATTCACAAATTCGAGAGTGAGACAGAGGTTTCCTTATTTCACTTACGAAGATAGAGATCAAGGAAAACCGAGGAGACGAGTGGGAGAGCGAGATAAAAGCAAAAAGTCTCAAACGCTTTCTTATTCTTCGCCACGATTTGCTGCTGCTACAATAATTTAATTCTAAAGAAATCGACAGAACCCAAAAGCCACCTGCTTCCACTCTCGTCTCCGTGAATTATTGAGCACTCAATCGTCATGAATCATATTACATGTTTTCTCATGACAGACTTGATCCGGACTTTTAATTTGACACGATTGTACTACTCCGTCGGCATTTGTCACAATTATTTAACTCTAAACACGAGTGGACAGTCTGTGTGTGTGAGAGAAAGAGTCGATACGATGAAGTAATTATGCATCGTGTCACAGTCTAATTCATCCAAGTCCAGCAGGTCTACTAACCCTCATTACTTAACAATACAGCCATGCATACAAAATAATACACCACCTCGGTGTGCACAGCTTATCCCTAACTTTTATTCCTCGCCTTATTCATATTTAAACCCGGTGGATTTAGAATGACCTGGACAACTTGTACGTGAACGTGTAGCTTGCTCAGGAGAGACTTGTAATACTTGTAAAGTCAGTCTGGCACGCGTAGGCTCGCGTATTAAATAATTTCTCGTTTGCTAGGCAAACCCACAACCACCACCACCACACCTTTCACTCCCAATAATACTGAGTGATCCCTCCGCCCAAACTTCCACTCTTCGTCCCAACCTTCCAACAAACTGTATTTGATTTACTACCTTCCTCACTGCTCCTGCTTCCACTTTTAATATGACAAAAATGCTCCACTGACTTGGAATTCAAAGAAGACTTTTCCCAGTCTCACCGCTCAGCTCCTATCATGTTGTCATTAAATTAATTGAATGACTAATTCGATCCCCCAAGATGAAAGGTAAAAGGAAAGATTCAAACGAAGATAGCGTAGCGACTTCTACTTGAGAAGAATATAGAGTGATATTAAGTGTACAACACTATGCAGTCTGTCGACTGTCACTTGCAATTCCTTCTAATATTAAAACACGTTGTGTCGCCACTCGTCGTCGCCTTATACAGCAGCAAAGAGTTTGGCAAGTCGATGAGTAAAAAGTCTATCATTTGACTCATTAATTCTTCTCCTTCATCTCTACACGTATAATTTCATGTTGCGAGTTGCAAAAAGGTTTAATTCAGTTTCCACTTTGTGTCTGATCTTTCCTTCTCTCTTCATTTGGAATTTTATCCACAGTCCACAGCACATTATTACACGGAGAGAGAAAGAGTGAGACGGTAGAACAAGTGATTTCATTCTCTCTTCGCCTTTAGTCGGACCATCAGAAGCAAAAATGGATTTAAAATTCCATTTCACTTCTACTTCTAAATAATTTTCCACGCCTTCTGACTTCCAAACACTACACACTCCCACAACACACACACACAGAGTAGACTCAAAGAGATATATAGGGAATGGATATAGGCGAACACTTTTTCAGCTCCTCACGAATGGGGAAAGCACAACGGTATGTGTGTTGTGTGAGTTATGCCTAGATTTTCTTTTCATTTGATGAGTTCCCTGTATATTCCGAATTTCCTCTGTTCTGATGAATTTAGTACACGTAACTTGGGCGTGGCTTTCTTTTTAACGACTCGAAATGAGGGAAATCTTTGAGACACATTCTTCTATCTCTATAGATTGTCTAGATCTTCGGGATTCTTGTCGAAATGTTACACAAGGAGCTGCTGCTAGGCATAATAATTCAATCGTGCTGTTGACAGGAAATATTATTATGATGAGTGCTAATTAGTTTGACTGGAAATCTAGTTTCCAGTAAAAGGCTGTTGGTTCAGGTTCGTCGAAGTTCTATTCACGACTGAATTGGCATAAACGCCAAGGCGTTCGAAGGGAAGCGAAAGAGCCTTTCTGTCAGTCTTTTCAGCTGGATTACTATTCCGAATTGTACAAGCTGCGTATTACATTTATTCACATGACCAGTGTGGGATTGATGTGAATGATTCCATCGTGTATATAATGGATTGAGATGCATTAAACCCCATTGTTTAACTTCAGCTTCGATTCCCGTATATAGAATAAGAAATATCTTAAAAGACTAGAATGCTTTAGATTCCATACATCTCGTTTTTCGGATGCCAAATGTGCCCCTTTGAATAAAAGTATCCATTTTTCGGTTGACTGACGTGAACCAGATTCGTTTGAACGTTCCATTTTAGGCCAGAGAATGAATCCACAGAGACCAAGACAAAGCTGAATCACAGTGCAAAGCGGCGCAAGATTTTCGGATTAGTTTCAGACACATTTCACTGCACTCTTTCTTATGTCTGCCAGCTTTAAATGCTACGTGGTTGCTATCTTTCGAGAATCATTCGTTCCTTCGGTTAAATACAATCTTAGGACGACTGTGGATTGTGGATAGATTCCTTAGTTGCCAATTGCCAATAAACTTAAATACAAATCTTCCTTCCACCAAAACCGTTTCAGAGCCTCAAATCCTTTCTCCCCACCCGAATGCTGGTTTTCATGTACAACGAACGACTTTCATTAAGCCTTTGGAATTCTACGACGAACTTTGGCCAATTTGTAGGACCATTCTGCATGTGAAGAATGTGGACCTTTTGATCTATCTGATGAGCTACCTAATTCCATAAAATGCTGGGGGTATCAATCCTCAGATTCGAATTTACGAGTCTATAATTTGAGATAAGGACTTCTGTTGAGATATTAATTGAGCGAGTGGTCCAACAACTCTGCTGAAACGCATTAAGGTTAGCTGAACAAGATGGAATGAGCTGTTTGTAATGGGTGAGTCTGGGAATGTCCATTCGATGTCAACTAATTTGTAGCTACTCCCCGAGAGACGCCATAATTTAGATGCTACGCTGGTTCTCTAAGATTTATACGCGTCATACAGAAAATTATGTGGATGGGAACAATAAGTTGGCATAAAGTAGATTCGCAGTATTAATCCGAAGCAGTGAGGTGGCCTCATCTGGGTTATTTGTGCATACACATGTAAAACAAATCCTACTCAGGTCGAGTCGAAGTTACAAGGACAAAGTTTTTCTTTTTGTTCGGAGGAAAGAAGTAATTTGGCTGGAGAATGGCGGATCTATAAAGTCGCTGTGTTCTATTCCAAGCAAATGAGGTTAATGGAATGCTAAATGAAAGATACCTCGGGAAGTTTAAGTGGATTTATTAGAGAGAGAGAGAGTAGGGAGGGGAGTTGCACTGAGAAGTGTTTCTGAGGGAGTAGTCAGTGTCTGGAACTACGAGGCCTGCCAACACTGTTCGAAATATTATTGTTATTGTTTAGAGAGAACAATGTGGTTGAGGTGATACTTCTGGCCAGGCACACACACACACACACACACAGGTTTGTCGTTATGTCTTAGCTCTCTACCTTTCTCCATTACAGAAAAAAGTTTAGAGAGAAAGCAGAATTTACTTTGCCTGACCTTTGTTGTACAATGGAGGAGAAGGGCATTAAGACTTTTGCACCATTTGGTTTGGGCTAATGGTACGCAGAATCAAGGGAGAAAGTAAAGTGGGCCTAGCAAATGTGGAAGTGGTGGATGGTGTTACTCTTCCAGCGTTTTCGTCTCGCTTTGCGTTGTTTCCCACATCCACTTAACTTTCAGGAATGAAGGTTCCTCCGAGGAGCTAGGCAAGAACCATAGCTATCTAATACTACGGCTAATGATCTATCAGTTTTGCTTTCCTCCAGCTTTTTATCAAGGAAACATTCTTGTCACTTCAAGTCTCGCAGTACATTAAAAGAGACGATGCATTTGGAGCTCACTCACTCAGTCTGTCCGAGTTTCGTATTCCGAGCTCAGCCTGAATCTCCATACGAGGAGAGAAAGGAGATACTCTCTCTCTCAGTCAGTTCCCTTGGGTTGTGACTGAGCAATACTACGAAAGCATGATGTCAGCTCTTACAAATCCGAATCTGCTTCTCACACAGATCTTTTGCAATTGACTCCAATGCAAATCTATTCAGATTTATAACCACTTCGCTCTTGTGTACTACAACGTCTAGTTGTGCCAAAGAGAGAAATTTAACTCTTCATGCACTCTCTCCCCTCATTGTTCGCCTGGTTAGCCTCCCATCAGCAGTTAGTATATCCCTCCACCTATCTCCACGAATCAAGGCTTCGAGGAAATGTATTATTTTCATATTTAGGCACAATGGATATGAATTCCATCGTGTTATCTCTCGAAAGAGAGAGCGATCACGCACAAAAGGAGCCTTAAAGACTTCTCTCCTCGTATGTGATGCGCATATAAATCCCCAACAATAGAGTTCTGCAACTTCTGCTGACTACTGACGGCTCCAGTAGCCCTGCCAGTTGGTTCGTGCAGGGCTGCACTACACAATAGACCGTAGGCATGCAGGGATCACATTGATCTGCTTCTTCAAGTCTTTCTCCCCAGTCTGTCTCTTGGTCGAAATATGATTTGTGATCCTTCGCTACGAAAACTGACACCACCACACACACACACACACACACATACTTTGTAATAATAGTGAAGAAGGCAAATCATTTCACCAGTCCCATCTAACTTACACAATAAAAGGAGGCCATACTAATGGCACGATTACACTACACGCTCCCTCATACCAATGAACGTGTATTACAAAGGGAAAGAGAGAGAGAGATGCCTTTTGCTCTCCTCCCTATCAAGTCACATCTCATCTTATTCAGACATTTGAGTCCCTCGGCTCGGAGAAAGTTTGATCATAAAGCAAAAAACAGGCAGGAACATAAAACAATGTCTTCACAAAAGTTGTACACAATCAACTAATCGATACAGCAGCGAAGTAGGCGAGAGGTGACGAGATACTTCGACACAGTAAAAGCGACTTTTGAAACAACAATAATATTATTACGAAAAGTGGAAGCTGAGGGCTATCTCCAACAAAAGCAAGGTCATACGTTGTCCGTGTAGTAATTTGAGAGGACAAGAATGAGTCACGGGTTTAACAACTACAGAATATATATACACACCGAGTCTACCGTTGCCACAAAAAACTAATTGAAATTTCCGGTCCACTAACTCGTAGGGAAAATACACTTAACACCGACAAATACCAATGCAAAGAATACAATATGCATGGAGATGTACGTTGTGCACGTACGAATTTGAATATGAAAACACTGATAGAGTATACAAGTACATCGATAATAGCCAGATATTATTGTCTCTAGTAGACACAGCAAAAATAGGCAATTCACACAAAAACCCAAAATGTTTATGTCTTACTCCAATTGGGCCCTAAGACCAAAAATCGATTCCCGTCAAACGCAGCAGCATATAAATAACGAAATACTCTTTTTAAACATTCGAAGTGAATCTATTTGTCAGAGGGAGATCTGTGGGAGATGTGTTTTCGTGGGGG